>VYZM01011252.1:26468-105953 GCA_013398915.1 Dromas ardeola | reverse complement strand
AGGTGAGCGGGGACGGGCGGGGGGGGTCCCCTCACGCGTTACTCCGTCGCTCCCGGTGCGCAGCATCGCGGCGGCCCGGGGCGGGGGGGCGGCCGGGGGTGCAGAGCCCCAGCCTCGGGGGCTTGGAGTTGGGTCGGGTCGGGCGTGTGCCCCCGCATCGTGTCCCTTTCGCTCCCCATGGCAGCATTTGGGGTGCTGCCCATGGGACCAGCGCGCCTGGTCCGTCTTGCCATGGTGGTCTGTACAGCAGCATCTTACCTGGCGACGCTTGGAGCATAGGGGCGTCTGGCACTACCATTAAGATAAAAAGACAATCCAGTAAGCCAACCGTGAGTCAAGCCACCGTTGTCAGTAAGTGAAGTGATTATACTCTGACGTTATTCCCAGAGAAACAGTTTTTAGTTTTCACTCAATAAGTAAAACTCACTAGGCAATCTCAAGCATCCCAGTGGCTACCGTTAGCTAAGGTGGAGGGCGCTTCAGTACAGACTCACTTTTCAAAAGCTAACCCAACACCAGGCCTGACATGACATGGGAATAGTGTGGTCCAGTTATTTAGCAGCAGTTTGACCATGCTGATGTACATATCTGCTATGCTTGCCTTCTGGCCTGCAAAAGTATGCCTATATCCATACAGTGGTGCTCCCAGGTCAGGAGGCTAAGCAGTGCCACTCAGCAAGGAACATGCTCGTCGTTCCTCTCCTGCCCCACCAGCCAGGAGACAGGATATCTAATCTCAGGCATACCTTGCTCAGTAATGTCTCCTGAACTAGACCCAATTCACGACTTGCTGTCCATGCTCAGTCTGAGTTCTCCAGAGATCACATAGTTCTCATCAGACTCAGCTCCTATTGTCTCAGATATTAGTTTCAACTCCTGCTTATATACTAAGTTCATTAAGCCAACCTTTCCTGTCCTCTTGTATTTGTAAGCCATCTCTGCTTGGATCAAGGTGAATCTCATACTTCTACCAACTACCCTTGCCATTTTGTACAATACAGCCAGGAGTTCATGGAATATTGCTACTGATAAAAAAAAAAAAAAAAAGAGAGGGGATAAAAGCATTTATTAACTTAGCAGGCAATTATGATATACAAGAAATAAAGGTCTGAAAGGTTGATAGTAGATGTATACTTCTGTTGTAGTGCCACTACTTTTTTTCATTGTGATATTTGCACAAAAATGAAGATTTGACGTAGTGGAACAGCAGATTGCTTCAGCTACCCTCACTGCAGTTCCATTAGCACCAGCCATGGTGAACAGGAACTTGAAGGGAAGGCAGACTTTCACCATTGCAGATTAAGTGTTGATTCACTGCCAAATGTGAAATTGCAAGAATATATTGAGTGCCAACACTATGTGAACATATATTCCAAGAAGTATCATGGCCTCTAAATTGACCTCTATTTATCACTGTGTAGTAAGTTACTGTTAATTGTAAAAGGAGATATATTTATTACATCGTTTTGGGTAATTCATAGGTGAATGTATGCAGAAGTGTTCTTCGTCAGTGCTCAGAGCACAATGCTTTTGATCTGCCAAATTTGTTTCCAGTTTGAACGCTACAGAAGTGCTCCTAGTAAAAGCCAGCTTCAGTTATTACTAGAACTTCTTTCTGCTTTCTAGCTAAACTGTACCTGATAAAGTGATATTTGGAATCACCTATTTAAATATCTGTATCAGATAGTGATAGCTGAATTGTTCCAAATAAAAGGCAAAACTTGTGAAAGTTCTTACAGAAAACCAATAGTAATTTAACATTTTCTTTCAGGCTATATTCCACTCCAGAATTGGACTTCTTGCAGCACAAAATAAAATACATAACAATATTCAGCCTCAAAGTTGTCATGCTAGATTTTTAAAACTCATTTTGAAAAAAAGAATGAAGTGCTAATCTCAGTCTGAGCATGAAGACTTGCTCAGTTTGAGACCAACACCAAAAAAGCCACAGACAGACCGAAGAACAAATGACTTCAAGCCTGATTTATAGTTTAAAAGCAGTTTGCTGTGGTTACAAAGTCTTCAATCCCAATTCCAGCAAATTATAAGCTCTGCTAGCTTTCTGATGATAATGTCTGCTTTGCTTTCTCTCTCTCACTTCGCTCAAGGTGCATGCAATCATTTCAAGGAACTAAATCTAGAAACCACTGAGCAATATTAGCTAGAGCTCCAAAAACAAAGTGTCCTGTTTGTAGTGTATTAAGGAGAATCAAGGGATAGCTGGGCTATCTAAGAACAGAACATTGACCTTCCTGGGCAAAAAGAAACAACTTTCTGCACGGGCATTTCTGGAAACCTGGTCTGTGCCAGGTCCAGGATACCTGGACCTCAATTTTTGATATCCCACAAAGAAAGCTAATATGACATCCCACCTACTTAATTCCTTTAGTTTTCATGAAGTATATGCACTAACAGACTAGAGTGAAATAGTATCTCTTGTTGCTCAAAAATGTATCTCAGCTCAAGGATACCATTGATGCTTTCTTCAGTCAGTCCCTTGACATTAGCTGATCTGCAGTGATAATTCTTCAAGTAAGAGGAATGGGTAAAATTGGACCCAAAGATGAAATACGGAAAAAGTTTCATTGCAGCTAGGAACTGGAGGAAGCTGAGCTTCATTCAAAGAATGATAAAAATCAGCTGATGAATTAGATTTTTCCTTCTAGCAGCTCTTAGCTCTGTTCAGGGAATACAGTTATGGAGATTTTTTTCATTGCTTTGGGCAGCAGATAGTGCAGATGCAAAGCTTGCTTCACCTGCACATGATGTTACATCCACTTTAGTTTGACGTTTTATGACAGTCTGAGCTGTACCCCCAGCATGGCTTTTCACTGGGGACCTTTGAAGCAGAACACTGTGTTTTCTTCCTAAGTGTAATATGACCAATGCATTATTTCAGTTTTGATCCAATTTGGTGATTTACATTCATGGGGAGTGCTGTCTTGTAGTAACTGTCAGAGTTTAAAAGCCTGGTAGGCCACAAGTTGGACCGGTTGGCCTCAGGATCTGTGATTCAGGGCAATATCTCATATATGTTGCCTCCAGTACACTAGCATGTAGAATATTTTACCACTTCCAACAAAGGCAGAAGAATTGTGCTAAATATAGCTATGAGTGCCAAGGCATGAGTCACTACAATTACCTTCGTGAAAGCAATGAAATTGATTGTTGGACTGTTTTCTTTCCTGTTGTGTTTAAAGAACTTTCTGTTTTTAATAGGAAAACATATTTGATCGATCCAGGATGGCCCCAAAGACTCCCATTAAGAATGAACCAGTTGATCTATCAAAGCAAAAAGGCTGCACCCCAGAAAGAAATCCAATTACACCTGTTAAACTCACTGACAGACCTCAGCCTGATCCCTGGACCCCTACTGCTAACCTGAAGATTCTTGTTAGCGCTGCTAGCCCTGACATGAGGGACAGGGAAAAGAAGAAAGAACTCTTCAGACCCATAGAAAACAGTGAGCAGAGTGACACACCTGATTCGTTACAGGTGAGACTCAGAACAGAATTACCTTATGTTCAATTAGGACTCAGACCATCCTTAAGTTGTGCCTCAGTTTTCTTCTAACTGGTCCTTTGCTCCCTATGGAATACTGCAGATCTGTAAGACATTCCCAAGGACAGTTGCCTACACAGCACTGGCTGAGCAGTAGGGCTTTCAAAGACTAAAAAGTAACTGTCTTACTAGTAACTGACCTGAGACCCCTCAAGAGCCTGAATGTTACTCAAAAGGAAAGTGAAGGAAGTAGAGCTTAAATGTGTCATTTTCCCCAATTTAAGTAGTTCTGGTGCTATTTTCTGAACCACATTAGAAAGAAAATTCCCAGATCATTCTTAAACAGACAGGCAGCATTTTCAAAAGCAATTTGACAATAGGAGGGTGTATTTTTCAATATACTTTTGAAATATTATACCTTGTCCACAACAGCCCAACGGAGTGGTCAGCTGAAACCTTTCTCCCCCTTTCCATACCAGCCCCCAAACCAGTAGTCAGACAGCACGGTCAAGTGTTAGGAAGACTTTTACTTGCCAAGACTTAGGCGAGGAGGTGGCTGATCCCTCTCCTTGCTTTTGGGAGTCTTGCCACGGAGACAATGACATCAGGTCATAATAAGTATCATTACAGTTTTCTTCCTTCAGACTTTCTTTTTGTTTGTTTCTCCTTTGGTGATTTCAGCAAAAGGAAGATAGTTCTGGGGCCCTCCTCCTGAGAAACATCACTTGATAGGTACACATCACTCTGTAGATTTTACAGCATCTACAGTGACAGTAGTCTGGAGAATTCTCCAGTTTAGGTAGTCATAAAGGAGCAAACAGTTCTCTAAAGATAATTCCTAACATAGCTTCCAGTAAGTAAAAAACAGTCAATGTTAACGGTTAGTTCATGACCACTCCAAACCTGCTAAGATATAGCACTTTTGGGGTAGGTACTGTAAAAAGTTCAAATATTTTCAAGTTAATAAAACTTACACTTAATAATTTTCTCTACAGAAAGCTGAATTACAAAAGCTGTAGAAGTATTACTGTAAGAATACCTGATAAAACTCAAATTCAGTCACAGCAACAGCCTGCCACAAGGTCACTTAGTCACAACTAGCAAAAGACAGTTAAGATCTTATAAGCAAGCAAACATGGGTTTCAACAGCTGCCACCACTCTCAGCTTTTCTTTGCCAGAGGGTGAGATTATCTTGTTTTTTTGACACAGAAACAAAACCGCAAAGTTACCACTGCAGAAAAATTCTCCATCATTCTCATTTTGTAATAAATAAACAAACCTCTTCATATATTCTTGCCATCGCAGTTTGTTGTGGTTTTTATCCCCGCCCCCCCAGGGACAGAAAGACCATATTCAGGCCATCCTACAGAGTTCACTTAAGCTAACAGCTTGACTGCATTTAAGGTTCAGAGATTGGGTGGTGCCTTTTATAGTCTCTTAGCATCAGGCCCCACTTCTACCCCCCCCCCAACCTCCAGTTTTTTAAAGTTATAGAGGCATTGTAAAGGGCAGTAAAATCTCTTGGAAGATTTTTCAGGAACTCTTTGATGGCTTGTACATCTTCTGGTTTATTAGATCCAGAGGTGTTTGAGGGAATATTGCTCCTCCTTTCAAAAAGGAATATTCCTTCCAACTAGGATCTTACTATCTGCTAGTCTGGGGTGTTCGGTCTTACTGTTTTATTTCCTTATACATAACCATTATTTTATGATCTTGCAGATAAGAGATTTTCTGTAGATATCTTGTGTGGTGAAGTAAAAAGAGCTTGCAAGCAAAAATGTATCACTCAAGTGCTCTGTGTTTGCAAGGAGTCTGTGTTTTTTTCCTTATTAGAAAGTCCAAGCTTAAATATTGCTAACATTTGAAATATGCCTTGCTTGGCTATGCCTTGCTTCTAAAGCTTTGCACTAAAGGGTTAACATTTATTTTTTAACAGTATGATATGGTAGATGACAGCACGGTTGACGAATTTGAAAAGCAGAGGCCCAGCAGAAAACAGAAAAGCTTAGGACTCTTGTGCCAAAAGTTTCTAGCTCGCTATCCAAGTTATCCATTGTCAACAGAAAAAACTACTATTTCTTTGGATGAAGTGGCTTCAATTCTTGGTATGTATGTCTGCAAAAATGGGGTAACTGTTCACCTGGAGTAACTCAACAGGAGGGCCTTCAAAATATCAACCTTCTTACAGAGTACATTCAAGGTCTGCCTTTCTCTGGGTCTGAATGCTCTTCTAATCTTACTAATCAAGAGTTGGAAATGCCTAGTAGTCCTCAGTGTCTTTACTGCTTTATAATGCTACCATTTTGAAATCTGCTTTCTGACAGTACTTTTTACTAAACAGATCTGTCCTCCAACTGCTTACCAACTCTGTTGCTTTCTTAAATTTTCAATTTGCTGAACACTGAAGGAGTTATGAGTTACAAACCCTCTGAAGGAGGACTTATAAGCAACAAATTTTGTCAAAATGGAATGTCTGGGGAAACAATTGCAAACTAGTAGGTGTAAGAAATCAGTTGGGCTTATTACCTGACTTCAGAAATGTGCCTCACATTGTGTCTTCCAAGATCTCATGGTTCATTAAGGTTATCTTAGCTTTAAATATTGTCTTCTGAGGGGAGGTTACCAGGAGACCTGCAAGAGTAGAATGAGAAAATGCGCTGTGTTGAGGTGGCAAGAAGGTATTCAGTAGCCTGTTTGCTGGGTCTGCTCTTAGGTTTAGTCTTAGGTAAAAGATTAATGACATATCTGAGAGAAGTAATAAAACTTGGGAGAGAGGCCTCAGCCAGGTCACACCAATAACAAAAAGATCGAGGTCCTTGGAGAGTTTGTCTGTTAGCTAGGAAGGGCTTTCAAAGTTGGACTTAAGCTAAATAAATACTGTATCTACATTTAGAACTCAGGTATTTAACAGAAAAGAGGTAGCAAAAATGAAGTGTGTCTGTTTTGGGAAGAAAGGAACAGAAGAGTGATGTCCGCTGTGACACTGCTGAGAAAGTCCTTGAAATACTTATTTTATTTGCCTTGGTAATGGGAAGTGGAAATAGGAGAGAATTCAGATGAAGTAACTAGTTAAATAAATTACTTTTTAAATCAATTGTTCTTTTAGATTTTGCAGTTACTTCTTTCTGTGTCTGCATGAAATGCTCATGCTCCAACCTTGTACAGCTGAACATGAGTAGTGCTTTATTCTGTGTTGGGAGTGGCACTACCTTGCTTTCCTAAATACGAGAAACTTTGTTTTAAAACTTACTGTTGGCGATTTTACCTCCCAGAAGGGGGTGTGCTTGTTCTTCTCCCTTTGGTTTTCACGTGATTTCTTGACTGTATCCACTTGCTTCAGGGGCCACAAAATCAGTCACTACTAATGTTGCTGCTCTCTGTGTAACAAATGATGGTTGTAATACAGCTTTTGCTACAAATGTATATTGCTTTGTTCATTGAAGACCTATGGAAAGCCCATAAAGGGGGCTGTGCTGCTGGTGCCTGTCAGACACCAGGATACGTGTAGCACTCTTATTTTTCCAGAGTTTGTTTCACTCCAAGATCTCCACACACTTGGAAATGCTCATGAATTTTTTATCTTAATATCCATTTGAAGCTGGTAAGTATTATCCATATTTTCCAGATGGGTAAACAGATGCATCAAGGCCTTGCCTTCCGCAGGGAAGTCTTTCAAAACCTTTCCCCTTGGCTAGCACTTGTTATCCTCAGCTTATGTTAGCCATTATGGGATTTCTGGTGCAGCTGATGCCACCAGCAGTATGCTGGTGCACTGTGTTATATGTAACAGGATGCTTCAAACAGCGCTGGACACAAGTACTTGGGACGGTGAGCAGAACCACTGACCTGTTCGTATTCAGTTCCCTCAGCCAGGCTGAACCCAAGTTGGACATATTTCATAGATTTCCTGTTGGTGCAGACCCAGTCAGCACCGAGGACTTCCTTCTGCTGCATTTGGGAACAGTAGATCTCATTCTCCACTGCTTTGCACCTTGTGAAGCCTTTGATGCTCCTTTTCTTGGTATGTGCTTAGCAAGTACTTGTGCCATTGGAAAGGCAAGTGGAGGACCACACTCCCACTGGTTCTTGTAGGAGTGGGCTTTTATATCTGCCCTGTGTCAGTGCCAGGCGCAGATCCTTTCCTGCCCTCTGTTACACACAGGTATGTGTCTGAGCTCTGAAGCTCTCTGACAAGAAGGGCCGAAGTGCTCTGAAAACCTCAGGGCAGTCTGGATAAATCTGAGTGAGTGGGGCTGGGCAGACTGCAATCAGTTCTTCTAAATGCAGTGTAGATGCTTTGAGCTGAAGCCATGGTTAGGCCTGCAGTTAACAAAATAGACAATGAACATCATACCATGGGGTTGACCATACATAAGTCAGTTCTTAATTGTGCAAATTTGGATGGATCTAATGTAATGTGTCCAGGTGAATCGTAAAAAACGTATTGTGAACGCTCAGTATTAGAGGGCAGCTTGTTCTCTGTTCTGCGTCTGCTGAAGGGCACATTAAAACTACATAAGCATCTGTGTCTTTTTTATTTCTTCCCCTCTTAAAACAGGAGTTGAGCGGAGACGAATTTACGATATAGTTAATGTCCTGGAGTCATTGCACTTGGTTAGCCGTGTGGCCAAGAACCAGTACTGTTGGCATGGGCGACACAACCTACGTCAGACACTGAAAACACTTCAGGAAGCAGGAGAGCTGCAGTATGGAGAGCTAATGACCTTCTTCCAGCACAAGGAGCAGGACTTGGAGTACAAATTTGGAGAACGGAAAAAGGAAACTGTTCCAGATACTCAAGACAAACCATTACTGGACTTTTCAGAACCAGATTGCACCTCTGGTAAGATAACTAATGTGTGTGATGTGATACACAGACACAAGTCTCTTTCTCCAGTTTATTATGTGACTTTTTCCCTTGTTCTACTTTTAAATTATATAATTTTAAAAAAATATTCTTTGCAAAAAGGTGCTGAATTCACTGCGGGGGTGACAGAATTCTTCCTTCTATCCTGTCCCTAGCATGGATTTCAGGACAGATTTTCCCTCTGTCCTCCAGACTGGGAGGAACTTTTTCTGGACACTCTAGTTCTTCTTTCCCCACTTATACCTGACAGTAAATGCTTTATTCTGACAGAAGGTGCCATCTTCTATTTGTCCACTGTTTGCATGCTGCCCATATAATACGTAGTGTTGAAGTTGCAAAGTCCATTGGGGTCACAAAATTACAGTGGCGCAAAACTGTGCAACGTAACATACTATCAGCGTTGGAATCTGACTTCCTAAAAGCTATTTCTGCAAGCTTTCATTTTTATTGCCTTTTGAAGAGAGACTTCTGTCTGCATTATTCAGTTATTTGGTGCTCTTCAAAAGATTTCTGCTTCCCGACAAGGAAATACTTTACTGCTTTTGTGTGTGAGAAACCTACTTGTTAGTTTTCTGGCTGTGATGGATGACATATGCTAAGAGGCTTGGGTATTATTTGTAACACAGCATCTGCAAACAGCAGAAAGGACAAGTCATTGCGGATTATGAGCCAAAAGTTTGTCATGCTGTTCCTTGTCTCCAAGACCAAGATAGTCACTCTGGACATCGCAGCAAAGATACTGATAGAAGAAACCCAGGATACAGTGGACCATAGCAAATTTAAAAGTAAGCTGGCTGTTGGGGGACCAGTGAATCAGTCAGTGAGTAAAGAAAACTGGGGCATGTTTGGATTGACTCCAGTAGGTAACGGCAAGAGCAGGTCAGGAATCTTTTGCTGAAATGTGGTCTGGGGTTTTTTTAATTGCAAATGCCAGTTTATGAAAACAGCTTGGGGTGGGGAAGAGGCAATTTGACAATATCTCCAAGTTTTAGCTTCAGAGTGAAGAAAAATCTTTTTTTTGTTTTGTTAGAATTTTTTTCATACTTTAACCCTGTTTCCTGTACCGTTCTGAATGATGTTTCAGAATGTACTGAAATGAAACATTGTTTAATTTAATGGAATTAATTTTCTTTTCCGCAGCAATGTGTTACTCCTTTTCACCCCAGAAATCTGTCACAGCTGGATGGCACAGTTTGCTTTTCAGTTAGTGAGAACTAGTACTTAGATCCCTTGGACAACATGGAAAAATTCAGCATTAGTAAATAATTCTTTTAAAATAAAGACCTTTATTTTAAGACCTTAAAGTACTTTTAAAACCAAGTACTTGAACTTCAGTCTTAAAGTTCTTCCCCAAATACTGGGAGGGATGTGGGAAGTTTAGCTGGATAACCTGTGGGTATCATATTAATCTCAAACATGTTATTTATTGGAGTCATAGAGATTTTTCTAAGAATGTTGCATTTTTAAGATAATAAATATATGTTCTCTTGTGATCAGCTGTGTACTCATGTGCCTCTTGCCCCCAAGTGCTTGTCTTTACCCCACATGGAGGTAGCTGCCTCTTCTGGGCAAGCTGCTGATATAATCACTCCCTAACCCATTTCCATCAAAACAAGGTAGGTGAGCTTAAACCTGAGCAGCTAAGATAGGTGAGCAGCTAAGATACGAAGAAGCAACAACAAGCAGGTGGGATCTGGCATGGCAGGCTTCACAGCAGGTGGCTTAAGTCCATCCCAATTTGATTTTACCCACCTTGTCTATGAAAGCTGATATTCTGGAATGAAATTACCATGTAAATATGTACTGTGTGTTGTAAACATGACTGTCTTGACTATTTCTGCCCTTTCTTGTTAGCAAAGGTACGAAGACTGTATGATATTGCCAATGTTCTCACCAGCCTAGGCTTGATCAAGAAAGTTCATGTCACGGAGGAACGAGGACGAAAACCGGCCTTCAAGTGGATTGGGCCTGTGGAATTCCCTGGAAAGACTGGTAAATTGTGTAGCTCGCATCGCCTTTCTTTTTGCTTTGACAATCCCTTCCCAAGTGGCAATAGGTTGTTTTTCATGTGCAGAGTGGCTTGGCATTTATTGTCCACCCTCTGATTATTAACTGCTGGCCAGCTCAACATTTGCCATTGTTAGACTTTATGCGCAAGGGCTGGAGCTGTCAAGGGATGTTGAAGGATACTGTGTCTTGCTCGTACTTTTACACCAGCTTACATAACTGTATGAATAATTGTATGAATTGTAAAGCAATGGCAGATAATGCCTACTCCAAATCCTACAGCTCCAAACCCACAGCTTTTCTGGTTTGCAAAATCTCTGTAATTCCGTCATAAATAGACAGTGAATTACTGTCTTTGTAAGGGGACTTACCAAGGTAGAGTAGGGCTGTTTCTTGCACATGTCCCCTCATACAAAATGTTTGTCTGCAAAGAAGGAGGCAGTGGGCCAGAGCATCTCTAAGCTGATGAATCTTGGCTAGAAGGCAGAGCAAAAGAAAGCACTTTGCTAATATATTTGGGTCAGGCCAGTGCCAGGACCAAGAAGAAGTGAAGGGTAGTCTTAATGCCATCTTAGTACCCTTTCTTCTAGCTGTGCGTACTAGACTGTAGCTGCTGCTGCAGCTGCCATGGAATGGAAAGAAGGGAAGCCCTTATCTTGTCTATCGGTGCTTATCGAGCTTAGGTCTGCTTCAGCGTTGTGGAGTCTGGGATGGTATAGAAGTTACCTCTTCTCTTGTGGCCAAGTTCAGTAACATGGCAAAGGCCTAAATGATGAGCTGTGTTCCCTGAAGGACTGTTGTACAAAATTGTGTTCCTACAGATGAGCCAAGAGGGAATAACCCAACGTCTGATCCTCTGCCACGGACGCAGAGAGGAGTCTGTGCCCCGTATCAGATCTGTGCTACTGGAAAGCAAAGGTTTACACGTCATGCTTCATTTAATGGTGCACAGCCTTGTGAAGGGATCAGAAGGAAGGTCAGTTCTGAGCCCAACAGCCCACGCCAAGAGAGGCAAGGTAACTACTGAGGAAGCATGTTCCTTTGTATCCCACTGGATCTGCCCAAATGTGGGCCCACCAATTTAAGGCACTTGACTGGGGGAATCAGCCTAATTAAGTAAGTGAATTACCCTTAGGAGGTGCCTGTACTTCTACTGTCCATGTGATGAGACTTCTGGCTTGGACCCTCCAGTCAAGTGCCTGAAGTTGGATGAGATGAATCTGGGCCATACTGCCTTGAATCTGCAGTTTGTTTTCTGGTAAATGTTTCTGTTCTTCACTAAGTGCAACTATACTACAGCTTTTTCTGTTAAAATTTGATATAGATAAGGAAAGATTCTTTAGCCACAAAAGCTTGCTTTATTTTATGGTTCCTAATATAGTGGAATTTACTGTAACAATCTAATGGATAGCTGTTAAAACAGATAAAGCAATTACAGGGCTTTTCATAGTTCCCTGTTATAGGAAATGATGATGCCGAGCACCTCTCCAGTGGGACTGAGAGTTCTGAGTGTCTTGCATGTTCTAGCTCTAGGTGATTAGTGGGTGTTACAAAAATGTGCCAGGATAGAAAAATTATACCAATTATATGTCCAGTATCAAAATATACTTGGTAAACCTACCTGTTATTAATTGACTGCTCCTTTTTCTTTCAGCCTGTATTGTGAATTCAGATGAATATTGCTCCAAAATGATAAATCTAGCAGCTGTCTGCAGGCAGAAAATAGAGGAAGATACTAGGTAGGTTGGTCTAAACTCCTGTCCAGTTTCAGCTTTTTGCTTGTCATGTTTTAGTTCAGGGCTGGATTCCATTGATGAGGCTAAGATAGAAAATTGCCAGAGCCTCATTATTTTAGTGCTGATAGGTCTCAGCATGCCTTGCTTTATTTTTTTTCATGGCCAATTTATACCCACCTGTACTTTAGCTTAGTGTTGTCTGTTAGCTTCAGTAGTTCTTCATCTCATGTGTGTTTATACAGGTCATCCCTGCCTCCTTTGACCTGTTGTCTAGGTAGGCTGAGCAAATCATGATTCCAGGGAAGAGCCCCTCTGTCATATCAGTGGGTCTTCTCTACGCTTATCCCAATTCGAATTCATTTGTGAATGATTGACTCCAGTCAAATGCAGCCGAAAGCATTATTGTTCTGCCAAAAAACTGATACGTCTGCTTCTGTGTAATTAGAAATAATAAAAAGTGATCCTCCTTGCAAACTTGCTAAAAAGTAGTGGTTTAGGGGGGGAATTTTTCCACGTTTGTGTTCAGCAATATACCTGTTTACTTTTAAGGATAAAACAGAGGTTTAATTTTGGACTAAATATTTTTCCCCTTTTCATTACTTTTTTTAGGAATAAAGCTTGTGCCACAGAAACGATATTAAATTCAGTAAGGAACCCAAGCACAACATCACCTCTCTCCCTTCTTCCAGTTCCTGGGGACTCTGATTTTTGTGTTAACCCTTTACCTCAGCCAGTTTTCCCTATGGTTCAGGCAGACATGCCAAACCTCACGCTGCTAAATGGGGTCAGCAGCCCAACTCTACATCCTTCCACGCCAGCAGCCTCCAAAGCAGAAAATGGAAAACCTACCGTGCACCCCAGCCAACCCTTCTTGTGCTTCCCATCTTCATCCCTTTTTATGTTGTGCGGTGGTCTTCAGGAAAATAACTTGAGGGAGACCCTACCCACCACAGGAGAGGTGCGAAACAGGAGCGCAGAAGCTCAGGCTGCCGTACCTCCAGCTGCCTGCCAGAAACGCAGCTCCCACAAGTGCACATCGCCCTCTCCACCTGTAGATGATGAAGAGCCAGCTGCTAAAAAGCAAACCATGGAACAGAGTGATGTGCCCCTCTCACTTGTAGTACCCAAGGTAAAGATGTGAATTTCATTATCACTTAGGCTTCCTGTTAGCAAGGAAAGACTTTTTCCTAAGATAGTGTTTTCAGAAGTGAAAATTCACTGCACCACTCTTGTTACAGATGCAAATGCTGCCTCCCACATGTTAATAAAATTGTAAGGGTGCTGTGTCAGGAAGTACAGGCATTAACTGGGAGATGTTTTCACACTACCAGCGGAAAATGGACTGTGATTGCTTTGCATAGCGAAGTCATGGTCAGCTGTTCTTTGGAATCAGTGTCTTGATCATTGTCTTCAGTGAAAGGCCTGCCAGAGGGGAAGAAATCAATGTGACTATTACTCCTTATCTTCTTCTGTTACCTTGGGCTTTCCCAGACAGCAGCAGCATTGCTTACCCTACTGAGCTATGGCAAATGCGTTTTGTACTTTTCCCCTACTCTCCAGCCTGAGTCCCTCTCTCTCAAACCCAGTGTCACTCACAGCAGGCTGATGAGAGAGGAGATGATGGTGAAGGTGAAGTGCATCTGTCTCATGGTTTTCTTAACTACTGAAAATGAGGGTCAGGCTCAAGGTCTTAACAGTGTTTGAATATAAGCCATTTGAAACAGGTGTTTTTCCTTGTCAATAAAGAGAAATGAATCCCTAAGCTCAGGTATTTCTTATCTAGTGTCTCCAAGTACTGAAAGCGAACAGCAGCACAGGACTTAGGCATCACAAACAAAATTTTTAACTTAGTGACTTGCTAAGGCATTTTGTGCTGCCCCTTTCACAGGTGCACATTTTACTCTGTAGCTGAGGAAAGTGCATGAGAGACATTATACTGTGCTATTTCATTTTGGACTTGTCATTTCCTCTTTTGTTTTTGCTTAGAAGCCTTCTGAGTCACCCAAGGCAGAATCTATCCCAGGAAGTGGCTGTACACCTGCTGCACATCTAGAAACTTTTCGTCTTGACCTCACAAGTCCTGCTGCTCCAGAGGCTGCAGACAAGGAGTCTACTAAGCCTTTAGATTCTCAGGAGAAAGAAAAATGGTCTCAGAATAAAGACCCTGATGAACCTTCTCCAGGAAAAGAGCACATCTCTAAAGAAAATGCCAATCAACATTTCCTACCACAGTATCTTTATGTTCAGCCTACTGCTGGTAAGGACAGCCCTGAGATCCGGAGGCATCAAACTTCTGCATCTGTTCACTGAGCTGTTCAAATAGGGAGGCCTACAGATAGGTGAATAAGTCTATATGTGGCACAAAAACTGTCAGCAGTTCTCTGTAGTAGTTTAATAGCTCAGAATTCTCTTGATTACAGATGAACTGTTGCTTCTCTGAAAATATGGGCATTTTTCTGAGGTACCCAAAAATTAATAGAGATAAGTAATGTGGGTTTTGCATGCTTGAATTATGTGCAGCAAAAAAGACATCTATCCAGCATTCACATCTCAGGGGAGCTGGAAGTCTAGGTTTGGCAGTAAGGCAGCCAGAATAGTACAACAGCATTTCCCTCAGTGGGTGAATTTAGTCATCTGTGAACTTTGTCCTGTCTTGTCATGTGGATCATCGGGATAACCCCACAAAAACTGAGGCACTGTGAGTGTAGCCAGGCCTGCTTGATAGGACACAGTAGGGATGGGGAGGAACTAGCTGAAAATATCGCAAAATGGTGTCCACCGTTTTTCGTGTCTGTGTTTGTGTGGAGTGTAAAAGTCTTTTGTGGGAACGGGATACGTGTGGCAGACTTCCATGACCACTACTTTAGTTTTTGATTCATTTGTGGCACAGAGTGGGGTCTATGGGATTTCACCTATACGATGGAGATGCTCTGTTTGAAAATGTTGATCCTGATGTTTTGGAAGGCCAGATAAACTGGGAAATGGAGCAGCTTCTGTTTCAAAACAGTATTTCAGCTGTTCTCAGGAAAATTAGAGTCTTTGGGGTATATCTTCTTGGGTGTTTTCCATTTGCTGGGGTTTTTTTTCTCATTAAAAGCAGTGTATATGTTTTCATATAGCAGAGGATATGATTCCCGTTAGTGAAAAAAAGAGTTTGTTTAACCAGTATGTTGCTTGTAACTGAAGTTAGAAGCAGAAAACAGCAAGGTGTGTGGTTGGTACTTAATATGAACAAAGTAAATGGACACATATGTGTGGGGAGGTGGAGGCAGGTAGAGAAAGGGAGCTTGACAGAACAGTCACGGGCTGGTGACAGTTTTCTTCCTTCTTTTTTCTTCCTTTTGTCACTGTTTTCCTAGGCAGTCTATCTCTTCCTTTGTTGTCATCCCTCTTTCCTGTTCTAGATGAAGTTATAATAGCTTAATTCCAATTTGTCAACTGTATTAATGCCTTGCTTTTTCTCTCTTCGGTTTAGGATTAAGCAGCTTTAATTTCCTGTTCTCTGCAAACCAAGCCCCTGGTGCCATCAGCCTGGCTGCGAGCCAGTTACCTTCTCTGAGCGTCCCCTGTGTCGTGGTGCCGTCAGCAGCCCTGGCTTCCTTCCCTGTCATCTGTTCTCCTACAGTCAGTGGTCCTCTTTCCCCAGTTCCCGATGGCTCTTTCTCAGCTGCCGCCTCCATGAATTTCAGTGTGTCCGGCCTGGCATCAACAGCACCTGTTTTCATAGGTACCACAGCAGTGGTTACCCCCAAGATCTCACCCACGCCTTCGGTGGATCCCCAGCAATCAGCTCACCCCACTCTGCACCTGAGTCCTGTTCTTGCAAGGTCTTGCGGTGCCCTTAAACTGGACTCCCCCGTGTGTATGGGGCATCCGGTGACCCTTCTGAAGCTGCAGCAGGTAAGAGGCAAAAGTGGTTGAGTGAGGATGAAACAGTGGTGCCAGGTCACTGGGACCGAAGGCAGCTTGTGCTGCAGGCTGGTGCTGGTGTGTCAGAGTGGGAAGCTGGCACACTGAGAGCTGGTGTCTTCCACTTAAGTTTGCATGTCCATCTGTAGTAGTGGCAGGGCTTGGGACAGTGTTAAACACATAGACCAGCATAGCATCTCTAGCCCTGAACAGTGAAGTGGGGAGTTTTAAAAATCTTACAGGAATTATAAAATCATAAAAGTCTTATTCTTTAAAAATCTTATGGGAATAGAGAAAAAATGAGCTACAGGGTTTTTTCCCCAGAAATCCGAGTCAATATTTTTTCCCCATTTGACACCATCATTGTGTGTTATGCAATTACTACAGAAACACATTAGGTGGACAGGAGGATTGTTTGTCATAATTCAGCAGTTAACTGACTGCAACACTTCTCAGGCAGTAGTGTCCTGGGTTACCTCCTCACCCGCATTCTGCTCTCTGTTCTGAAAACAATTATTGTGGGTTTTGTTGATCTTTTTATAAAGATATTTTTCAAAATTCTACCACATTGCAAGTTAGAAAAAAAGAGAAATTTAGAAGCGAAGGACTCATTTATCTGAACTACAGTGAGTGACAAAACAGTCATGTCACACTGTGTTACTTGGGTCTTTACAACTATTAGCAGTGACATTTTGGCACTGCTTTAGCTTACATTCTTAAATCTGTGATTTGTTTTCCTATTGTCTAATGCAGTCACAAATAGATTGAACTTCTGGAAGCTTTATGAATGTTACTTCATGTTTATCTTGTTCGAGCTTTAGAAAAAGCCTTGAATAGAAACTGGTTGGCAGATGATCTGATTAGAGATACTAACATTAGAGGTTACAGTAGAGTGACACTTAAAAGACAAGTGGCCAGCATTTAGGAGACTAATTTTAGATCTGTTTTTATGCTAACAAATAACGAAAGCGAGTAAAACATCAAGGAAGGGAAAGAGCCATTTAAGCTAAAGGACAAGATTGGCATAAGAATGAATGAGTATGAACTACTCACGAATACATTTAAGTTGGAAATGAGATAGAGGCTTTCAGCTTCCAGCAATAATGTACTGGCAGACAGCTCCAGAACAAAAAGGGGCAAAGCCTGTAGCTTTTTATGTGGAGCTTCTGAAAGGGTGTGTGACGTGGTTCCCTACAGTAGCAGGGTACAGGACTTCATGTCTACAAGATGTCTTCTGTTAGTGGGCTTGCATGTAGGCTTTGAGAACACCCAACTGAATCACTTTGGTTTTGTTTCACAAATAGCCTTCGTCAACTCCCCTCACTCCCAAGAGCATTCGTCCTGCACGTCATGAAGCATTTTTCAAAACTCCCGGAAGTCTCGGAGACCCTGTTGCATGGAAGAAAAATGAAGGCAATCAGATCAGAAATGCCAGCTCCGTGCAGAGGAGACTGGAAATCTCTAGTACCAGCCCTGACTAACTCCACTCACTGCAAAGGGTGGGCAGATTGTCCTAGGACCCTGTATCCATTACAAGAGAACAAGCTCTTACCTGACAAGAGGAGCGCGTTAAAATGTCATCCCTTTTGGCATGCTTCCCTGCTATCTGTTCACCCACCAGTTCTATTAACCACCTTCTTCACAAATCATCCTTGGTACTGAAAACCTTTTACTGAATTGTTCTTTCAGTACTGATTTGAATTCAGATGCTGTGCTTCACACGGCGTTGTGGGCATCAAATTGTATTTGTGGTTTTAATTTGGAAAACTCTGTTGCTGTGAGGAGATGCAAACAGGTTTCCTTGGAGTCCCCAGGGCTTCTTTATTCATGGTTTTAAGTGAGATGTCTAGCACTTATCTGGGGTAAGCGTTTTTTTTTTTCGCATGTACTCTACTTACCCTGAGTAAATCTGTGGTGAAAATGATAAACTCTTGCAGTTGTGAGAGCAACTGCTTCCTTGGTTCCAATCTGTCAAATCCTGCCTCCGCAGTGCAGCCTCATGCTATTTATTTTGTACTTTGGAGTGGGATTTAGTGCAAAAAAGTTTTTTTTGCAGCTTCAGAATAACAGATTTTCTCAGGGTAGGATTACTTGAATGTCAGTTGGTTGTTGTACAATTTGCCCAGCACTTGTGGTTAGAAAAAACTAATAATAACTTAACACAATATGACTGAATGTATACATGTGAAAAATATTAAGACCAAAATAACTGTGAATGTTAATGTTTTTATAATTGTGTTAATGAACTGTATTAGTCCTTGGGTGGTGTTCTTTTTCGTTTACTCTGAGCAAAATGTACAAGTTAGATGTAAAGAATACAAAACCTGATTCCTTAAATAAGCTTGACAAAGTAGTTTGAGAGTGGCAAGCCACTGAGAGGGCTGTGCTAAGATTTCATCTCCCATTAAATATATAGTCTAGACTTTATGAGCAAGGAACGCTGGTAAGTCATTAACCGCGTGATTAGATTCAGTCTAAGCTGAGTCTATTTAAGTGCCTATTTAGCGGTTTACTTAAGTCTACTTAAGGGGTATGTACTTAAGTGCCTAAATCTTCACTTACGGGAATTTAATAACCAGTTAATAGCGCATTTGAGCATACTTGGAAGACAAGGGAGATCTTATCTTTTAGCGCGTATCTATCTAAACCACAAAAAGAAGCTGAAAAGAGCAGGAGCCATGAATTTCGGAGGTGGGAAAAAAATTATCTGTATTCTTTAGGAGAAGTTAAAGAAAGAGGAGGAAAAGCCTAACAGTTAACACTCAGATTCCTCAAATAATGCATGGTGCTATTAATAATATAGGACGTAATTTTAAGAGTTAATGCTCTTATGCTTGTGTATGTTTTCACTGGTGCAGCAATCTGCAATTAAATTTGTGTAGTTTCCTGCTTAAAAGGCAGAAAGTGTTGCTGTTGACATCACGTTACTCTGGATTTTTAGCAAACATAGGGCCAGCATTGTCAGCTCGTCTCTCATTGGTACTGGTGCTGGTTTTCCAAGGTAGATACACTGTCGGATGTGCTACTTCGTTGGTTAAGGGAGGCTAGGACTTTGGGTGTTGTGGATTTGATAAGGTTTTTTATTTTTATAATGAAATGTATTATGAAAATGGAGTTTAAGAAGGAATTTTAGTGAAGCCGCGAGTTTGAGTAATGTGGCCTTATCTTAGAATAGACCAATAACAGCCTTATAAGGAGGGCTGCTAAGCCCTCCTTGAAAGAAAATCTATAGTAGAATTATCACAGGAAATTTCAGGGGTGGTAAAGAGAAATCTTCAGAGTGCTAAATTTTAAGGTGGTTTTTTTTGTTGCTTTTTTTTTTATTACACTACAGTTGTGAAAGTTTACAATTTTTGCTTCTGAATTACTTCTTCTTATACGCCCACTTAAAATAATTTCACTTTGAAAAGCAGTGTGTAATTGGCACGGTGCTGCCCCTGCAGTTCTGCTTGCGTGCATTTGTTGCCCTTGGGGCTGGAAACAGGGTGCTGGGGTTCAGGAGGACACGGTGGACGTTGATTCGCCAAACCTTGTCTTTTCTCTTCCCCTCTAGTACAGTGCAGCCTTTTAGTGAAATGGCAGCTGGGAGCAGAGAGGAGGATCAGAGCTAATGTTGCCTCTTCGCTCCGGTTGAAGCATCATTGCAAAAATTGCCTCGCTTTGTCGGTAATGTTATTCTGTGCCATAACTAACCTAACTATACTTGAAAATGAAGGGACTGAAAATGGATCTTCAGTTTTCCAATTTCTGCTTCCATTTTTGTGTTTCCGTAAATACAGCAGGTCTGGAAATGAGGATCGACTCCTTCATCATCAAAGCTGTTTGATGGGTCATGGTTGTGAAAGCAGATTTGGCCCTGGGAGAAAAAAGGGCGTTGATATGCTGTCTTGTTCTTGTCAATGCAAAATTCTCACTAAAATAAGAGTGGGACCACCGAAGCAGTCAGGTGGCGAAGGGATCAATGCTACTTGCCGTACCTGAGCTGCTGGGCTAGACCGGCAAGGGGGCAAGGGTTGTTGTCAAGAGGGATTGAGTTTCCCTTTCCTATCTTTGCCTTCCTTGAAAGCTAAGAAGTGAAATAAACTAGGAGCAACTTGTCAGCAAAATAGCTTTGGAGAAGCAGAATTTGTATTTGCACTGAGGCAAAGTGCGTACCCAGGATGTTCTGCAGGGTTTGTGAAACCTTTCTGTCCCAAGACAGTTGCTGAGGAGGGTAGGCGTATAACTTATACTTGAATCTACCTGCCACGTTTACATTTCTGATCGTCTTTTGTAAATTGGTGCTATTTCTGTATTTAAAAAGCTGTATTTTTAATGTAAAGCTGCTTCCAGTTTGTATCTTTGCACTGCTAGTTTAATATAGATATTAATTTTATTGCTGTTTGTAACTGTTCTTCAGTGATTAGATGTCCTGCTTTTCCTGCTCTCTAGCCATCTTTTTAGCTGTCTGCATATAGCTTTTCTCCAATCACACTGTTGAGTTGAATTTATTATTTTTTTTTAATACTATCTTTTAGCAAAACATTAAACTTTTACAGAATAAACATGGAATTAAAACTGAGGCTGAGGCTGTGATTGCAGTATGGACGGTGCTCTTGGAAAGAAACACCCATCCACCGCGCATCCAGGTGAGCGGTCCCTGTTGGATGTGAGCACCAAGGGAGCAGTAAGAGGACAACAAGCTCGTCCCAGCAGCTCTCGCGTCCGGCTGTTTTAGGAAGCACGGGCACGATTCCCACTCCAGCTTGTTGCAGGCACAAAGGCCAGTGCGACGCGACTCTTAAAGTCCTGCAGCTGGGTAGGGGAACGCCTAATGGCCCTGGCCCAAAATCATGCGAGGTGATCCCCAGCCCCACCACCAGGGGGTTCTCAGCTCCTGGGCACCACGCCGACCCAGCATCCCTCAGCCGGCTCTCCACAGGATGGCAGCAATGCCTGCCCGGCCACTGGCCACAGACGCCCAAGAGCCAGGCAGCCCTTGACGCAGAGGCCGGTTTCCCACAGGCGGAAGCCGGCGTTTGCTTCGTGCGTGCTTAAAAACCACCAACCGCTCGTAAAAAAACAGAAGGAACTGGAGAACGTGGCCCCAGCCCCATTCCTCTTCCCTAATCACGCACACACACGTAAGACACAGCTTGACCCAAACCCGAGTTTGCTCCCATTAAAACCAATGGTAAGTTTTTCATCAAGTCCAGTATTGCCCTCTTCTGCCCCGCAATTAGAGAGATGTGAGTTAACGTCCCGTGTCACCAACAACAGCTGCAAAACGCCTGTGAGCTGCGACTGGCCGAGTTCCTCAAAAACTCATTTCTAAATGGAAAACTCAGCAGCTCGCTCAATGTTGTTATGGGGGGTTTTTTTGACCTGTGACTCTACCAATAATAACTTTCCCTTTCAAGTGACAGAGGAAGGGCAATAATAAGATGAAATATGGTTTGGGAAGCTCTAACAAGCCCTTACCCCACTCCGGCCCCACTGGCAGGACTGTGGCCATTATTTCCTTATGGAGGAGCAGGGCTGCAGCTTCTAGGAGTTCTCATCCTCACTGGTGCACTTAAAATTTCCCCTTTTGAAGTAAAAAATAATTAGAGGGGAACGTCATGGATGAATGTCTTAATGCTACACAGCGTGGGCTGGGCAGCCCAGAGCCAGCTGGGAGACAAAAACAATCCCCCCGATGCTGGAAGGTGTTGAACGCTGCCAGCAATCCTGGTCAGAGGCAGAAGGGAAAGAGAAGCCTCCGCCTGGCAGCAGAACAGATCCTGGGGACAGGCAGGTCTTCACATCCAGGGAAGCAGGTCCTCACCAGCCGCCTTGGTCAACACGGAGGGTTTTCTGAGAGATCTTTGAGTCACAGCAGCGCTTTCTCCTTCCAGCCCACAGAGTTCCTGAGCGAGGCTCCCTGGCCTGAGCTATAATTTAAAATTTAATAGCTCAGGCTGTAAAGGGGTGAAAAGAAAGGCTTCGTACACAAATGAGGCAAAGCTGAGACGTGCCAACTGTGATACTCTGAGAAGATCCATGTGAACAGTAAGCATTAATGTCCAGATTCTTTCCAAATTCATTTATTGCAGCAGCAATGCGATGAGAATTTAGGATATTTATTCCAGTGGTTTCTCCAAGGCATCCTGGAGCGATGAAATGAATCCTAATGGTGTCAGTCTGCGCCTGCTTAAGCTCCGAGAGCCCAAAGCCTTCTCCTGCTCCCCTCAGAGGCCACGACGACTTTGCTGGTGAGCGGGCAAACGGCTGCGTTACTTGTTTGCAAACTGCCGTGACCTCCACGTCTCATATCACGGGACCTCCCAGGGGACAAAAAGGTCCGCCTCAGCCAGAGGTCCTCCATTTTCCAAGTAAATAAAGTTCTCATTTTCACCCTGAACGTGAGGTGCCAGAATTTACGCCTTTTCCCTACATCTCTGGCTGGATATTTCCCACCCTGGATGTGACAGCAGTTCAATTTCATAGATGACATTCCAAATTTGGGTGGGAGGGGAGCATGAAACTTGTTTTTTTCCAACAGTTGCTTTCTTGTTTCAGAACTGACAGCTGTGAACCAGCAGTTTACAGGCTTACCCCTGGGTGTGCTGTGGTACTGAGGGCACTGTCAGAGCATCAGACAAACCCGCAATACAGGTAAAATACTGCAACTTGGTATGTGCCTGTAACAGCAGCTGAAACAGGCCAATTTGGAGCAGGTTTAATCTTTTGGGAAGAAAAGGGAAACAATTTAAAGCCTAGAAAATAAGATGGAGGTATAAATATTTCACTCCACCACAATAAGTTGTCCAGAAGGAAACATCTCCCTTACTTTGCCAGCCAGTTCTTCAATGCTAAGAAAAACTTTTTGCCTCCTCACAGTCTCTGCATCTCACTGATAGCCAAAGAACATGTGATTTAATAACACTACACCCTTTAAAGTCTTGATTAACTGGTAACAATTAGTCCTGGGGCTGAAATGCACCGGGAATTTAATGAACGTATGGTAGAAGAATTATAGAATCACAGAATCACAGAATGTTTTGGGTTGGAAGGGACCTTAATGATCATGTAGTGCCACCCCCCTGCCACGGGCAGGGACACCTCCCACTAGACCAGGCTGATCAAAGCCCCATCCAGCCTGGCCTTGAACACTTCCAGGGATGGGGCATCCACAACTTCTCTGGGCAACCTGTGCCAGCATCTCACCACCCTCACAGTAAAGAATTTCTTCCTAATATCTAATCTAAATCTCCCCTTTTTCAGTTTAAAACCATTATCCCTCATCCTATCACTCCACTCCCTGATAAAGAGTCCTTTTCCATCTTTCCTGTAGGCCCCCTTTGGGTACTGGAAGGCTGCTATAAAGTCTCTCTGGAGCTTTCTCTTCTCCAGGCTGAACAACCCCAACTCTCTCAGCCTGTCTTCACAGTAGAGGTGCTCCAGCCCTCTGGTCATCCTCATGGCCCTCCTCTGGACCCACTCCAACAGGTCCATGTCCTTCTTGTAAGAAGATGTCAGGGAGGAGGTGGCTGGAGCTCTGCTCTAAGGCTTGCCTGGAGTCATGACAAAACCAGCCACGGGCACCTCACCGACTTTAGGGTTCTTGTCATTACTGCACTGAAACCAGGATTGAAAAATGCCTCTGCAGACGCTCTAGGCCAAAGTGGGAAACAATCAAACACGTGTTTCTGTCTTCCTTCATGTTAACACAATGCCAGTGGCTCCAGTGGACTCTTGATTTTCACTGGCTTGAAGGGGAGGAGGATCTGCCTCCTAGTTTTGGGCCTCATCCTGCTCATCATCTTCTGCACCACACTGAGCAAAGCTGGCTGTGACTTCTCTAAAGCCAGAGCAATGAGAGACAACCAGGAATATCACCTGGCCTCACAAGAGCTGAGGATCAAGCCTGTGGAGGTGGTGTGCAGGGGAAAAGGGAGATGGACACAGGGTAGGGACAGCCCCATTGAGCAGGCGTTAAGAAAGAGATGGACAAGTACATTTGTTGATTTGAAAATAATTTAGTTCTTTTCTGCTCAGCCTTGCTTGGGACTTCACATTGTTTGAGGCTGCCCCTGAGGACATGGCAGAGCCTGCTAGCCTGGGACAGCATCAAAACCTGCCATTCTGCTCCTGCACTATGACCCTGATGGTCTTGGAGTGACCTCCTCTTGCTGTCTGACCACCACGTGCCATTGATTTTTAATGTAAGATTCCTCTTCCTAAGTGTGAGGCTGAAATCACATAGATTGGAGCCCATTATGTCTGTAAGACATTTACAAAAACGCTTCAAAATGCATTAGATGAAAGATTATTTTAAGAGGCTGAGAAACTGAAAGCTTTTTCAGCCTTCCCAGCACATACAATTAAAGAGGAAAGAACAATTCAGATGCAGTCAGGGAATATATTTTACTATAATCAGAGAACTAGGCGATGCCCTGCACGAGTAGCTGGGGCTGAGCTCCAGGAGCCTCTGCAGAGGATAAAAGGATGCACTCAGGCGCCAGCCCCCCTCCTTTCCCAGTTAAGAAGTCTCTCCAGGTGTTTCTTCAAGCTAGTGCAAGCTGCAAACTCTTCCATGATCCTAGTGAGTTGTTATTTCCAGGAGAAACCAGAGGACGGAAAGAAAGTAGCAGCCTACCAGCTTTTTCCTAGCAAAGCCCCTGCCATCTGTTATGCCAGGTAAACATGCCTGTAGCCTCCCTTTGGCTTTCTGAAGACCCAGAGAGTTTAATTAAGGACAGCAAAATGAATCTCAGAGGTTCATAAATCTTTTAGGTCTGTTGAAGCCCAGGAAATCTTGGTCTGGATTATGATTTTGCATAGAAAAATATGATTTTTGTAATTCTATGCAAAGACAAATCATATTTATTTCCTCTGTTTCATGTTCAAGGAGGGATTCTGTCTGGCCAAAATTAAAAGGGAAACCAGAGATGCAATTACAAGAAGCAGAAATCCCGCCTTGAGATACCTCCCCATGTGGGTCTATAGGGCAGAACCAAGGTGTGTTCAAGTCCAAACCCTACGGCAAAGAAACCATTTCAGCATTTTCGGCACAACAGAGAGGAGGTGAAAAATGCCTGAATGGGTTCCAACGGGGTACGCTGACTGCCGCAGGGCTGTGAGGTCTCACGCACGACACAGACCTGGATACTTCCAGGTGTTGAGGCAGCGCTGGGAATTCTTGCACAGCTATTGGGGCCACACAGCTCCCAAGGTCACCTGGGGAAGGGGGTAGAGGTCCTTGGATCCGTATGTCCAGGAGCAGGCTATCATTTTATAAGGTGCAGGGAGCAAACCAGCCCAATTCATGCGTCTCCCACCTGGCATGGTGCAGCCTGTCCTCTGCTTTGGCTCTGCAAACTCCGATTGCCCGTGATCAGCACTCTTGCCTTTTCTCTGCACCATCTCCTATCTCTAAACTCCTCCTCAGAGAGGGCAGGAGAAACACAATATCAGCCTTTCCTCAGGGAGGTCCGCATCCCAATTTCTTCTGCTGTTGCCCCTGCTACGTGCAGCTCAGGGTGCCTGCTCCTCCGAAGTGCCTGATGGCAGGCCATGGTTCCTCCTTGCTCAGAGCTGCTGGGAGGTCTCTCCAGCTCAAAGCGCCCACCTGCAGCCTTGGCTCCTCTCTGACACGTGTCCAGCACAGGGCTCGGAGGCTCAGGGCTGTTGCAGGGTGAGGCTGCAGCAGGGCATCAAAGTATGTCTGACCCTCCTGGTATGGTCTCTTCTACCCATGACAGCCACCAACCTGACCAGTCTGATCCAGAGCAGCTCCTTATACTCCACAAGGGATTCACTCCAGCTTCAGGCCCCCATCTTGCTGAGCTCAGTCCCCCACCGGTCATTTGTAGCAGCATATTTGTGGAGCAAGCAGAAGATGCTCTGAGGGAAGCAGGTAAACGTGGATGCTGGCTGCCTCTTGCACTGGTGTGCATTTTGCAACCAGCTAGTGCTACTCGCTGCCACCCACTCGCCAATGCGGCATTCTCCATGCCACTCAAAATGTTTCTGGATTGGGTGAAATGGAGAGGATTTCATTATTTCCAGTCCAGCTATAAATGACTAGGTACTGGGTAGCATACAAATAAGTGTGTTACTGCTTTGTGGAACCTGGGAGGGGATGAAGGTCTATGTTTTGATAGCAACCAGCAAACTAGGCAGCAATGCCACAGGAACTCATTGCAAACTTGCGATGCGTCTAAGACATATCTCACAGGTGGTGAGGCACTGGAACAGTTTACCCAGGGAGTGTGTGGATGCCCCATCCCTGGAAGTGTTCAAGGCCAGGTTCAAGGAGCTATGAGTAACCTGGTCTAGTGGAAGGTGTCCCTGACCATGGCTGTGGGGTTGGAACTAGGTGATCTTTAAGGTTGCTTCCAACCCAAACCATTTGATGATTCTATGATTTCTCCATACCACCTGGTCCTGCCATTAACACAGCAGTCTGATTGGGATTGAATGAGGCCTGAAGCAGTCTGATATCAAAACCCAAACCACCGCAAAGCCTCAGCCTATCCCCACAGCAGAGTATAAACCACAGCAAAATTGCATGAAAGTCTCTGCTTCGCATTGGAATTGTTCTGCCTTATGAGTAATATCCATCATAAAAGCTGCTTCCCTTTGAAGTTTTGTGATCTTATGGGTCCCCCTCCTTCCCATAGCTCTGATGACCTCTGTTCCCTCCATGGTCAGTTTCCCTTAACTTAACCTAATGCCCACCACAACTGATCTCACACCTAAAGTTTGGCAGGAATGGTGTAATAGATGCCAAATGTATGGGGGATCAACTGACAAGTAGGAAAATAAATGCAGTGACTCCATAAATCTTGATTTGTTGAAATGAAACACAGGGCTAAAGCCCAGAGGCTTGGGCTATGTCAGCTTATGGCTTTCAGGGTTGCCCATCACTGAAGTAAAACTGCTTACAGAACTGCACCATGGAAGGATACACGGTGAATATCTGATTATTAATAGATGTAGGTGAGTCCTAAAAACTTGTGTGAGGGTGCAGCAAGGGCTACCTGCTCCCCAGGGAAGGAGAGCTGGAAGCCAAGAGTGGTAGCAAAGCTGATAGAGGCAGTGGCCTCAACAACGAGGAGACAGGATGCTGAGTGGCACGTGAGGGTCCGGATCGACCCCAGAGAAAGTGACCAGGGGCATACGCAGCCCAGTAACCACCCAGAGAAAATGACCAGGCTGGTCTGAGGCCAAGCCAGGAAGCTGAGCCAGCAGGTTCAGGTCCAGTCCAGGTCCAGGCCAAAATGACAGAGGTATGAGCCCACGCACAGGCACAGCTGCTCCCCAGCTGCCACATAGCCCAGATGGGACCAGTGGTAAAGCCTCAGCTGAAAAGCAGCTCCCAAGGGAGAGGAGGAACAGGCCCTCACCTTCAGCTGTCTTCACGGCAACCCTGGTCAGCAAAGGAGCTGATCTTGGACTTAGCCAGCTAAACTCCTCAGCTTAGCCAACAAGACGCCCCGAGGGGGGATGCTCTCCAAGGCAATGACTTTAACATGCTATTCAAGTTCAGGTGATTGATGAAAAGGTTAAAATTGACTTAATACTAGAAAATGTCTGCAGAGCCACGTCCACACAGACACAAAAGCTCAATCACATTTTCCAAAGGAAATTGGCTTCTGTTGTGCCAGAGTAGATTCCAAGATAGGGAGGAAGGTTAAAATGACTCTATTTAATCCAATAGTGTGATAATGAGACAAAGCGATTAATTACACTTCCATAATGAGAAAGAGATTGTGTACGGACTTGAATCAGCTTTAACATATCACCTTGTATACTGACTCCATGTTCACATATACCTGCTGGCGTTTCTGTACTCTAATTACTAGCATTTTTGTGTTAAACCAAAGGTAAAGCCTGTAATTAGGAGGGAGGGAGACCGTTCTTGTCCTGGGCCCCTCCTTGGCCAAAGGGAGCCTGGCTGAGAAGATTAGTCATAACCAGATGGGAGTAAAATGAACTTTCCCCTTCAGCAGTGCTTCAAACAGAGGACATTTGGATCAATGACTAGCAGCGTGACGAGCTGGATTAAACCTCTCTCCAACCAGAGGATCTGTGCTCACTCTCTATATCATACCCACGCAGTTGAACCAGCTGAACACAGCCATTCCTGGGGTGATGGCAGCAGCCACCAGCGCTCACTGAACTGTCACCCACCGTCAGGGTACAAGGGGAATTTTGCCCAGCCCTATCTGGCTGAAGCTCTCTTCTAGCAAACAGATTCAGAGTATATCTAACATTTGCTAGAACTGATGGATTTTTGTTCTTAATAGTTTATCAGAAAGCTGTATTATAAGAAGTTTGCATATCCCCTATGACAGCCCAGCACTGAGGGTCTAATTGCCACACCAGAAGTGCAAATACCTGCCTAACCACAGCTGAAGATACTCAAGCTCTATTCTGATGGGAATTCCCATTTTTATGTCCTTCCTGTCCTTTCAGGCTGTTTCCTGTCTGCTCACCGTCAATACAGCTTGTTTACAGCAGCTTGGAAATGTATGTGAAAGGAGAAAAAAAAAAAAAAGACATTGAAAACACTTTGGAGCAAAAGATGCTAAACTAAAACCGATGCTGTGGAGGAGGAGAATAATAAAAGAAATTCAGAAACCACTGCAGCAACAACAGCCAGCCAGCAAGTCAACTGCAGCTGAACCAGAATAGAAGCTAGGTCATTTCCATTTCAAGCTAGGAAAACGTGAAACAACTGTAAGATAATCGCAGCTTTGGAAACAATTCTGCAAAGACTGCAATGTCAGAAAATCCAAGCAGTCACTTACTGAGTACTGCGCTGTGATACTTTTCCATGACAGTCCCCTGAAACCATTCACTGGGTCTTCTATGGGACTGCAGTAGCTGGCACAGCTCTGCCGCTCACACAGCACCGCGCAGCAGCTGGAGGCAGTGCTGGCTCTGCCTGTTTATATTAACTGAGGGTGAAACCCTTCGTGTCAAACATCCTGCATTTCCAAAAGATAGCCCCTTGTATGAACATCTGGTCTCCTCCCATGTTTTCCTGTTGTATCACCGCATTATGACACATCCTGACGGGTCCCATCCTTCTCCAGACCGCAAACCGGATGAACACCCTAATTAAGTTCCGTAAAATGGGAAAGATGTTACAACTTGAGGCAAATCCATAAATGTGCTGTCTGGAAGGTGGTGCAACTGTTCAGGCATAAGCCTCTGGGGCACAACCACAGTCACCCATCCACCTTGTTTCAGGGGGTTATTTGCTCTAGGACTACCCACCCCGTACCAGCATGCTGGGGAGTGGAGAAGCTTGTCTTCCATGTCCTGTTCACATCCTTTGAGACAGAACTAAAAAGGGCACATAACTATATTACTTCTATAGGGACAGTCCCTGATTTCTTGTCCCAAGTTGGCATTTAGAAATCAGCAATACTAATAAAGAGGAAATACGGAGAAGCTCCTGGAAGTGGAGAGACGTAATTAGCCTCATGGCAGCAGTTCTTGAAAAAAGCAATAGAGAATTCATCTGATAATTAGAGAAGTTTTCAGTCCTGTCCTGGTAACAGAGGACTGTTCCACACCGTGCTTTCTCCAGAAGAACATTTGTATGACAGGTAGGTACTTCTGATTCTACTGAAATTGCAGAATAAAACATCTAGTTTAGATGAAGTCATGAGTTCTGTCAGTAGAAATCCACAGATCAATTTGAATCCATAAATCATATTTGTAATTTCTGTTTGAGGAGTCAAACCTTTTTGTGCTTCCTCTCAAGATAGTAAAAGTTATACCATGAGTAAAATATCCATATATATCTATATATAAAACACCGGAGGTAATTTTTAAACTCTCTATTTAATAGATTCATCATGAAGCCTTACCACAACCACCTTCTATTTTCACGAGTCTGTAACTCAACAATGCAATTTTCGTTTGTTGTTCAGGGATAGATTTTTTCAGTGAATATCCTGTTGCATAGTGACACAATTCCAGGGGATTTTAAGGATGGGTCACTCATTTGGGACATCCATCGTGTCATAGTGTAGACAAAAAAAAATCCCACTTGGGACCTGGATTAAGTACCATTTGAAAGACGTCAGAATTTATATTATGACATACTACAAGGAGAGAATTTGTTACCCATTCAGCAAAAGTATAAAGGCTTGCTTTGATCTTTGCTTACTAAGGCTTTCAGTTTTGTGAGGCTATCACACCACTCTGAGGGCATTTAAGCATCTGAGGGTGCCTGTGTCTCCTGCCATTTTTAGAATATGAAGACAGTGGACATCAAGGTAAGGAAGAATCTTTCTCAACAGAGCTGCTTGATGGTTATTAAATTATTTTCTGATTAAATTTATTTCTGATATACTTCTGATTAAATTATTTTCTCTTAAGGACTGTTGAGCCGGGCAAGCTAATCCTGGGTGAGACTGTGCTGAAGTTAATGAGGTTGCATCAGGAACTAATTTGGTGCAGTTTGGTTAAGGAAGTGAAGTGAACAGGATTTATCTTTGTACTTCTGGAGGAAAGGTAGGGCAAAATAAGAGAAAAGGACTGAGTTCTCTAAGTAAATTCAGGATAATGGGTATATCTGGAGATGCAGAGAAAATTAATGCCCAAGAAAAATATCTTGGTAGCATGCTAGTTAGGCTGAAGTGTCTCACTGCAAAACATTTTTGGGTGTCTGCAGTAAGGTCATGTCTTGTAACATATCTTGTCACTGCATCTATCTCAATGAAATTCTGTCCTATCAACATTTTGACATCAGAACCAAGTATGGCTAGGGGTATCTACATGTTCATAACTTCTGAATTTAAACCATTCAAATGCACACCTGAAATGGGAGCCATACGTACTGAAAATACTTCAGTTGATATGAAACTAAGCAACATTTCTCCTTAGCAACAGATTGCTGTGAGCCATTCCCAAAACCCTATCCACTGTGGCCAGGAAAATCACATTAATATCCATACCAAGTATGCTGTATTTGAAGAGCTGAGAAAAGTACTAAATGGGTTTTCTAGCTAACACAGACAGATGAAGTCCACTACCTTATAAAACTACTATTTGACTACGTAGGGCTTGATTATTTTTTCCAGGAAGAGAAGCATGGGGAGGTAAAAGTGGTATGGTGTCCACAAGCTCTCAGCAGCACATTGTTCCTCCTTGTCTATTCAACACCATGCTGTCATAGGTCTTACTGGACTTCCAGTTGGTTCTTCTTCCAAACACCTTCTTCAAACAGAACATAAAAAAGGGTTATTTTGGCCCCAAGAAACTTACGATTTCCAGACAGACCTAGACACAGGTACATGTCAATAATGGGGATCTCAGAAGACAGACAAGTGGAAGAGTCCTTTGCTAGAGAAGTACTGACATGCTTGAGTTCTGCAAAGCTTTGTCCACATGAATAGCTTGCTGATGTCTAAGCAAATACCAACTGTGAGGCTGAGCAAGAAGCTTTCTTAGCTTCACTTTAAGTATATACAAGTCCTCAGCAGCAAAACTTAACAAAACTACTCAGTTTTGCATCACTAAAGGTCTCACCAGGTGACTTCAAATTGGTGGTGGCCTTAGATATCCAAATCTGTAATGCTGCATTCTAGACCCAAATATGCTCACGACTCAAATATACTTTAACCAAAATGAGGTTTTTTCTATGTGTATGTGACATGCAGCTCCATGTAGGAGGGGTGTAGAAAGACCCTGAGCAAGTCAATGCGTTGGTGTGGGGTTCTGGCAGGCTCTAGCACTCTCCCACACAGGAACGAACGCAGTATCTGCTCCTAGAAATGCAGCGTTGCTGACACTAGCTCAGCTGCAAGAATGCAACAGGCCTCTGGGTCCAGCCAACTTGCCAGTGCCTGCCCTCATTTTCCCCCATGGTAGCCAGGTACATGTATTTCCTCAGGCTATGGGCTATGACGCAGTGTACTGGGCATTTATTCTGCTGGATGGGCATTTCAAACAAGCGTTAAAGTGCATAACTGCTGCCTCTCTATGAAAAGCCAATAGCTACTAACCTGGCAGTCTTTGGTCTCAGACGATGTCAAGATACTGGTTGGGCCAAGGATCAAACGATGCTACTGCCTCCAGGGACAGTCTCCTCCATGTTAGATGCCCTACTCTTTTCCCCAGCATTAGGGAGTGATTGTATGGCATTCATATTCCAAAAAAAGCAGTGAGTAATCCCGGCTTTTCTTATTGAGCAAGAAACTAAATCTATGCATGATAAAAACAGAGGGTTTTCTCCAGTTTCTAAACAAACAGTTTAAATAACAAGGATGACACTGTCTTGGCATCTCTTTCAGTTTTCCTTACAGTTATTCTGGTTCTATCCAGATAGGAGTTTTTCCAAAATTCTCTGAGAGTGGAAATACCTCAACAGCAGGGGGACAATCATTTCTATTTCTGCTCATGGTTTCCATCTTGGAGAGATAGATGCCATTCCTCACATTTTCTGCAAAATTTAAAATTCTTTCTATATGTTTTTGAAAAACTTCCATCTTTTGAAAATTTTCAGAAAGCTTTTTCCTTGATAGCTGTTGACATTTTTTCCACAAAGCTATCAGCCTTCACACGACAGAACAAGTAGTTTCAGTGTGGGTAACACCATGCTTCAAAACTGCAGTTCCTGGAGCATCGCTCCGTGATTCTGCCCAACTGACATCTGCTGAACCTGTAAGTCACTGCTGGAAGGAAAATTGTCCATTCAGTTATTTGCACACAAATAACTGTTGGTGTGAGTGAGGAAGAGAAAATCTTACAGAGAGGATATTGAAAAAAAATCCACGACTTCCTGCTCTGTGAAAACCAGCCATTATGATAAAAGGAATGAAGAAAATACACTGAAGAGTGAATGAATACTAACAATGGTTGTTAAAGGACAAAACCACATTTCTATTAAACATGGCGTTGGTTTAGGAAGCTTTGCTATTTCCTGCTTTTGGTCAACTATCAGTAGCCCATAAATCCACCACCCCGTACTGGATTTTTGTAAATCTGTATTAGATAACTCTGGGTTGGACAAACTGTCCTTTTCCGGGCAATACCATATACCCTCTGCAAAAGGAAAGACACAACTCTCTGCCTCCTCTAATTAGCTGCATTTCTTGCTTGCGTAAAAAGCATTCTGGGGCCCCGTACTGGAAGGGAGCCCTATTACCCAATACGCACGGCTGAAAACATAATTCCTGCCCTGAAAATTTCACTCAAGTTAAAGTTTACTCAGAGGATCACCAATAACATCCTACAGTTAAGGGGACTGCATTGGCGTAGACATGCTCTGTTGCCATCATGAGACCAAATGTAAGTAAATTATCACAGAAAGTGTTTACAGGGGCTTGAGTGATTTAGGAGAGGAAGAAGCAGTAAGTCAGAATAATACACAGAGCACGCACATAACTCTACCACCTTTGAAATCTGATTGGCACTTAGGCTTACAGACCCTTTGCTTTTAGAGAGCAGATTTGGATAGCAGGTGTGACTCTTGCGTCAAAACAACCCTAATTCAACCAGTCTTGATTTGATGAATATAAAAGAGGAAAGATCCCTAGAGTTCCTAGGAGTTCCAGGTCCGTAATGGAAACACGCACCGAGGTGGACTTCAGAAAGACTAAAATGATTGTAAAGGTACCAGTAGGGTGAGGCAAAATCAATTAATTTTACTCTGGTTTTAAATCATAATAGTACTGCCACAATAGTGTTGTTCAGATGGCTTAAACGCACATTTCTGAACCATGAGACATTCCAATTTTTACAAACAACTCTATTTGATTTAACTTTACTGGATTTAAAACAATTATTTATGTGACATTGACAACATGCTTTGAAATCTATTTTGTTTTAAAGCTTAAGTTATTCTCTTGTTTTTTCTCGTGGTTAAGGTCATTTATTTTACTTAAGCATATATGAATGTTTCCCTTCTTAATTAGGTGCGGAGGCTAACCATGAAGTTCTGCCAGGCTGAGGCCCACAGGGAGCATATGCTGTCCGTGTCACCCCACTGCAGACACCACACCAGAGGGGGCGAGCATTTCAGGGCTGGTTACTGGTGCGCATCTGAGCAGAGACACCGTTCCCTGCTGGTCTGCTGGACCTGATGAAAAAGGAAGAGCTGACAAAATATTTTAAGAACATCCCTACTGCAAAATTAAAAGGAGACTAAGAGGAGGAGAACCCAGCACCCGCAGTGTATAGGGCAGGGTCCCACAGCACCCAGGCTTTTCCTCCGAGCAGCCCACGCATCCTGATGGGCCATGGTGGTGTTGCGGATGGAAATATTTGACACAGTTATGATTTAGCAGCGACTCAAAATTTATTAGTGGTGTAAAGTAAATCAAGAGGTTGCATTTTAGCAACACTTAATCATTAACTGGTTTAGAGGTTTACTAAGTGAGTGAACAAAATAATTGAACAGTGACTTAATTAGAGACTCAAAGATGGCAAGATTTACACTAACTTACTATAAGGTATCCCAAATCAATACATATACATATGGGCAAACCATATAAGCATGCGTGCACGCACACACACACACATACACACAGGTCTCTGATTGCTAGAATCAGGAATTCTTAGCAGTGGGTGACTTTGAAGAGCCGAGAGGTACTGCTTTGAAGGCCTACATATGCACGGACGGATGGAAGAGCATCCATATCCATAAAGCTAATCAATATATCACAAACATAGAGGTGGATGGAAGAGAGGCTAGCCTATAGTCAAAATTTCCCTTTCTCAAATTTAGGGTAAATACTCACGATGCATTGGTGTTCCTCAACGGGTGGTAGTTGAGGCTTGAGAAGGATTTTCTCACCCCAGCCTCAAGGTGTCAGCCTAAGTGGCGTCTCAACCCAGGGGAGATACTGGCCACAGCCAGCTGTGATCAAGAAGAGCTCAAAGGGTCTTTACTAGAATCACTACTTATAGGATCCGAGCTAATTGACTTTCATCAGGTACTTTTCCACTCTGACCCAGCTCAGACAATGGAATGTTCCAGTACTTCCCATCGGTTATGCAAGCCCAGAACTTGCTAGATCTTGGGTTCCTGGTATACCCCCCCGCTGTGGCCATGATCCATATGTTGTCAGGAGTGATTGATTATAGTTATTATCTTCAAATGGTAGGAGCCATGAGGACCAGGCACACTATTGTGTTCTTGGTCTATTGCTCTCCACCTTTTCTTTCTTTCATGTTAAACCATTATGTTACATTCCGGTCCATTGTATTATTATGTGGTCCAGGCTGGGAGGAAATCATGCCAAGTACCAAGTGGCCCAAAGTGGCGGGGGCTGCACCACCACAGGTGGTTTCTTGGAAACCCTCACTCTCCCTAACTCCCTGTCAATCTGAAGTGGACATTCGCGTTGTGATGTCCGTCCCACCCTAGCCACAGACCCTGGCAAACAATATCTTGATGCACAGCACTCTGAGAAAAGTTGTGGCTCTGGAGGCGTTGAGCCAGCCCTCTCCCCTTGAGAGCTCCCCCAGGCTCTGCTGAAGGGGATTGTCCAGCCGACAGCTCCAGCGAGTTAGGTGAGGCATGCCCCGTGCCCTTCCTCGGCCACCTGCACCTGAGTGGGAAGGAAGGTGGGTCAACATCCCTCCCGCAGATCATTTCTTAAACTACTTAACACATATTTGCATTCACATGACATCTAATGTAATTCAGAGACCTAGAACGTGATTTAGTGCTGAATTCATAAGCCCTAGGAAAAAACAGCAGCCCAGAAACTCATCTGAGTGTATGTCTCATTGCTTCTGACATACCCCTCACAGACAAATGGCCTTCGCCATATTGTGATGTCTAAAAGAAAAAGAATGGAAATTTAACTTCTCAATTTATCTTTAAAAAAAGCCAGTCTAATCTGATCTGGCAGGAAAAAATGACTTACTTTCAATCATATAATGAACACTGCTACAGGGCAGACTTACCTGGGTGATTTGTCTGTATATTCCTGAATCTTAACTTGCCTCAGTTTCTTTTAAAGTTTAACCTGAGTGATCTGGTTAATCCTTAGTTTGAGCCTAATCGCAACATTCTCATAACGTTTGTTAGCTTCACAAGCACATTTCGATTTCTTCAACTCAGGTTTAGCAGGTTTTTTCCTTCTCTGGAAAATACATGTGAGCTCAGTTGTTCCAGAACATGAAACATTTCTCTTTCTGCGAATTTTTAGCCTGTGTTACGTTAGCAATTGAACTTTCCCTCAGCAACAAAACCATAATAAATGTTCAGTTTCCATTGAACAAAAGGAAAATCAGAGTAGAGTCTGCTTAGCTTCCTTTGCCTGTGAACTAATGAACACAGACCATAAATGACTGTCTGCAAGATCTAGTTATCTGTCTCTGCGAAAGGACCATGCACTGCAGGAGAAAATGAGATTGCAAGGAAGAGGGAAGCTGGAGGATTGGTAATTACAGGAAAGAAAACTCATTTAGGAGCCTAACATGATCATTACGTAACAGAGCTTTGTTCAAGACCGTTCAGATGATAAAGCAATATAAACTGAGAATCAGCTAATGACTTGCTTGAAATGCTTTAGAAGCTAAAGGGGTTTTTTTAGCATGAGCCTTAACCAAACCTACATCAAGGTGGCTGTTGTTATTATTAACTTATTATTATTAAATGTGTTCTGTACACGAGGAGTGCTTTCCTTTCCCCAGAAAGGAAAAAGGCTCTTGTCTTGCTGAGAAGGTTTGTCCTTAGAGGGCGTATCTGAATTCATTTACGTCTCTCTATTTTCGCCAGGCAGCTCCTTCAGTGTAACAGTACCGGCGGGACAGCAGCAGCCTGGTTCACTCCTCCAGTGACACGAGTGAGTCTCAGCTAGTTCTGCGCTTGAGGAAGACTTCTCCAACAAAGGCAAGTAAAGACAAGCAGGAAGGAATAACAGCCTCGTAACTGTGCTTTCAAAACCAGGCACCTTTTAACAATCAACCAGCAACACACAGAGACCCTAGGCCAGAATGACCAGGTCAGACCTCAGCCATAATCCACATTATCCCCACCTACCTCAGGAATCTAATTTGCTTCTCTGTCCCAGCAGGTGGGTCGGTGTCAGGCTGTCTATCTTCTGCTAGATGGCAGCAAAGACAAAAAACCTGTCGCTTCGCAGTTGGTCTTGTCATCAACGAATAGATGCTCATGGTTTTCCTGGTCTTTCCTCCTGGTAATCTTTACCAGTGAAGGAAAGTAGCCTCATCCAGTTTTTCATGGCTCATATCATGCCATGCCAGACACACAGCTGTTGTTTCCCGTATCTCCATGTATCTGTCCCTTCTTCATGGTGGAAATGAATTCATTCAACCCCAATACAAAAGAACAGAAGAACATAGGAAAATGGAGGCAAGGACGATAACTGTACAGTTATTTATCATTAGCACAGGGAACGTATATCAACATATAAATCAGAGCAAAATTGAACTACTCTAAGAGTTGACAGCTCCTGCTTATTTCCATGGCACTGAAGTTCATTTTGCCAAAAAGACCAAAAAGAAAAAAGATGTTACCAACCAACGTGGGACAAAGTCTGATTTCCTTTTCATTGGTGGAAATCTGAGTTTCAGCAATATATGTGATTTCTAGTCTGGCTTTTGTAAGCATTCACACTTCTTCAATAGCCGTCATCAAGACTTCTATTGCTTCCCCGTGCTAGAGATATCTCCAGTAGCATATTAAACTACAGCATAAGAAGCAGAGGTACATCAGTTGGGTATATTCATCTGGAAGCTCAGAAAAGACACTTAGAACAATACCTGCCAATGTCTTCCAGAGAGCTGGCACACAATAAACTTATGAATTTCAATCTTATTTCATTTTAATGGCACCCCCAGGTCCAGATAGGATTCTGCTGTATGCCTGGGAAATGAGGTGCTCTAGATTAAATGAACAAAGGAATGATTAAAAAAAAAATCACCTTGTGGTTGCTTGAAGCGACAAATCATACTGGTGCATGCGAAAAATTTTCATCTCTAGTGTACAAGTTTTGTAAAAAATGAACATAATTTATTCCTTAATTGCTATAAAAGATTAGGCAGTGGACAGCCAGTGACCACGCAGAATTATAAAGACATTTAGTAGCAGATAACAGCTATGTGTGAAGACTGATGTGAAAAATGCATTTATTTATTGGACAGTTACTGCAGCCCCCCAACTGGTGAGTAGGATGCAAAGGGTAAAATGACCTCTTTATCTCATAAACTTCAGAGTCGTTAAAGTAATAACCATATTTATGTCTTCAAAGCACTTTGTGAACATTAACTAATGAATCTTCACTGCATATCTGTGAGGAAGACATTTTATAGATGGGGATAAGCACAAAGAGATGCAATGATTTATCCAAGGTCACAGGCACTAACAGAGATTAGTACACAGTGTTCATTAGAGCACGTTCACATTGGCAATAGTGTCTTAAATATTTAATTAAAAAATACATTGCACACCCTTCTCATCCGAAGCAGAACAGTGCTGCATCTGCAACAAACGTCTTGTCCAGAAACAAAATGACCTTGTGTAGGATCATCTCCTCTGTCTCTTGTCAAATATGCCGCTCTGTCTGCTTGGTTTATTCCCATAGTATCTAATATAAAGAGAAATTATAGTACAGTGCAATTACCTACACAATCTTCCACAACTTGACTTATATTTAATGAGTACTTTACATACAAAATACCAGGATTGCTTGAGAAAAATTGCTTTCATAGATCTGGCTAGTTTCTTAGGTGCCATAGCTAGCTGTCCTAAGGCAGTTGTAGATGAAGGAGTTGGTAAAAACATTAAAATGATATGCCTGCTCTTCAAATTCACAGTTGGATCCATCTCCACATTTACAGGGTGATAAATTCTCTGGGCCAAATTCACAGGAGGGCCTGATACCAAGGACAAGTGCACGGCACCAGCCAAAGAGATGAGTGCTCTTTGCTTGCTTGCTGCAATTGGCTCATCACCACTTTCCCCTGATCCTCAGGACAGCATTTCCTTAATTGCTCATTTTATTCTAAACAACTTAATTCATAGGTATTGGTTAATTCAGCTCACTTGGACTGAACTGAGGAAGGGAATTTCATTGTTACTCCCTGTATCAATACAGGCCGGGGGACGAAGGGATTGAGAGCAGCCCTGCCGAGGAGGACTTGGGGGTACTGGTGGATGAAAAGCTGGGCATGAGCCGGCACTGTGCACTCACAGCCCAGAAAGCTAACTGTATCCTGGGTTGCATCAAAAGAAGTATGGCTGGCAGGCCACCACCTCGAGAGAGGTGATTCTGTCCCTCTACTCCACTCTGGAGAGACCCCACCTGGGGTACTGCGTGCAGTTCTGAAGCCCTCAGCACAGGAAAGACATGGACCTGTTGGAACAGATCCAGAGGAGGGCCACAAAAATCATCCTCCTATGAGGAAAGGCTGAGAGAGTTGGGGTTGTTAAGCCTGGAGAAGACAGGACTCTGGGGAGACCCTATTGCAGCCTTTCAACACTTAAAAGGGGGCTGATAAGAAAGATGGGGACAAACCTTTTAATAGGGCCTGTTGCGATAGGACAAGGGGTAATGGTTTTAAACTAAAGGAGGGTAGACTCAGACTAGATAGAAGAAATTATTTACAATGAGAGTGGTGAAACACTGGAACAGATTGTGCAGGGAGGTGGTAGATTCCCCAACCCTGGAAACACTCAAGATCAGTCTGGAGAGGGCTCTGACCAATCTGATCTAGTTGAAGATGTCCCTGCTCATTGCAGGGGGGTTGGACTAGATGACCCTTGAAGGTCCCTTCCAACCTAAACTATTCTATGATTGTATGAGTAGCCCTACTAGTAGATCTGAGCAAACAGGAGCTTTCGGCAGCCCATCAGGAAAAAAAAGAGCAGACAATGCCCTTTTCCACTGTTACATCTGTTTGCAATGCATGTTCTCTTGCATGCTGGGACAACACATCAGTGTCACTTACGCCTTCAGTCATCAGGTACAAGGGATGCTTCAGTCCCACTCTTACTTCCACTCCATTGTAGTATCAGTCCCATTGCACCCATAATCCTGTAATCCCTCTACAAAAGGGCCAGACGATGAGGAGAAAGCAAGAAACATTAGACAGGGTAGCGTGTCAGAGCAGCACAGTCATGCAGTCACTCCCAGCGTCAGATTAGTTCATCTTAAAGGTAGGTCCAGCCCTTTGGCGCATTTTATTACAGCTTCAGCTCACTGATGATCAGAGCTTGGGAAGCAGGAGAAGGCCATCTAGTGTGACATATGGGAGTTCAACCTGCACCTCTTCTGTGATCTGCATACTTACAGCACCGCTAAGCTTTTGATTTCCCTTGCTCAGGATCTCCATCTCAATATTGTCTTTGAAATCTCTCACTGATATATGTATCTTATTGCATCCTTACACTGTGAATTCATTCATCTCTGAAGGAAAGATGGAGAATGTCCACCCTATTTCACTTCATAATTTCATTTTTTGAAAATTTTCTTTTCCTGTCTATACTGAAAACTGGTTTTGTTTCATTGTTTGATTTTTCTTATCTTTTGCTGCATGCTAGACTGTAACCTGTTTTCTTCCAACTGTAATTGAGGTAGATAGACCCTCGAAGGGAGAAATTAGTTTGAACATTGGCAAAATAGTATAGGGATAACTCTGAGACAAAAGAGACATCTATATGCCTACCTGGAACATTTGTAAATCATGAGGTAGTTATAATAATTCTTCTTTCTTTTCCCCTCCCAAGCTATGTTCCAACCTGTTCATTTTTTGGTGTTCGTTGAACTACAGCAGAAATAAAACTGGAGATTTACGCCAAAAAAATTAATTTTTGTTTCAGGCAAGAAGAATTTTATGTCTTTTCATAGTAAAGCAACATTAGCTCATTTCTTACCAGAGCAGACATCCTTTCTTTCCATTAACTTCTGCATGTTCTGCCTCAGGTGTATGATTAATAAAGGCCCAAAGTTGGATGAGTTTATTTATCCAAATAATCCTATTAAGAACAGTGGGAAGTCCAAAGGCTGGTAAGGAAAATAACCCATCTGTTGAAATGTTTGGACCAAGTAAGAGAAAATTAGTCCCATCTGTTTTTTCTATTTTCTTAAGGCAGAATGAATAGTTATGCAGGAAAATACATTTCTGGTGTATTTTTAAATCATCATAGTAAAGTATAAGGCCATATTCAGACAGCAGAAAAAAAGATTTCTGGAAATGAATACTATACCAGATGCCTAGTTTTTAACAGTAGGACACGGAGATTCAGTTTGACAAAACCATTACTGAGCGGTAGGTGTGCTGCACTTGAAAAAAGGGAGTTCTCTTTTTCTGTGCCTCAATTATTATAGATACCGGCACGGTGGCAGACTGTGTCTCCTAGATATGCTTAATTATATTTAATAGTGTTTCCTCTCAGACATTACAGACATGAAGGGAATGCCTGGGAATGAAGATCGCTGCCAGGCTTGAAGAAGTGATAGGGAGCCAAGGAACATTTGTAATTTGGGAATTACTTCAGAACAGGGTCAGTCACTGTGCAGTCTAATTGATTATGGGTTTTTTTGTCCAGTTTTGGATCAGTTCCATAAAACAGAATATTCTTTCCTATAGAGGTATTTTTACTAAGAAAAAAAAAATAATGGGAAAATGCCAAAGGAAAAAACCAATTGCCAAATCACCCATCCAAACAACTGAAGCATTACAGATCCCATTACAGTTTATAGCAATTGGGATTAGAAACACCACAGGATACCCTGCCGTCTTTTTACAGACAAATCTTCTGGGCTCTTCCAAAGCAGTGACTGCCGGCTTAGGCCTGCAGCACTGATTTCCAAGGAGGCATTTGTTAAGACCCCATCCTGACAGGTGAGATTCAAAGCCCCTGTCACTATGGATAGACCCTTCAGCACTGTGAATGTTTTTGATCAACATCATAATCTAATGGATAAAGAGGGCAGGAGAAACTGTTTCTTTTTGAATGTTGGTTTACTACAGCTTAAAGCCCCGTAAATTTCCAAACCATTTTCCAGAACAAGCAGGAGCAGCCAGTATCCAAAATGTAGCTTTGTGGTACATCTTTCTGGCTTCTTCCTCTTTTTGAAGTTGATAGCCTCTGAGCTACTCACCTGTTCCACCTTTCCAACAGCTATAAACTGCTTGTCTGCCTTCTCCCATAAAGTGTGACCCACTAATACTGTTGGTAGGTAACAGTAAGGGAGAAGGGCTGAAGGGCACTTGCTCCCCACTGTCCCACAGACTCCCTCTCCTTTGGGATCAGAGCAGCTGGGGATGTACAGAGGTCTTGGATGCCACCGTGCTGTGTGGCTGGAATGGTGGAGTGTGTGGCATGATGTGTGGGCATCACACAGAGTTTGGGTGCCACGCTGATGCCTTCCAGGTCCTGTCAGGTCTCCTAGAGCTGGCCTATGCCTGGTCAGGCTGGGCACACTTTCCAGTCTGACCAGATGCAGATGTGACCTCCAGGCAGGCTGCTGGCCATCACTCAGGCTCAGTGCTGGTGTGGCTATGGCCCCTCCGATTAACTTTCTTTGGCATCTCATGCACAACAAGCAAAAAGTAAAACAAATGGAAAACCCCAGCCCTGAAATATTCCTGAGTGCCAGGACATTAGCACACTACTCACTTCATACAAAACCTTCAAGTGTCTTGCAATAAATTCCCACAAACCAGCACAGAGCAAAAACTCCTCACCACCCCTGCACACCTCCACAGATATTTTGTTCCTGCACACAGGCACGTGGGTGTCCTTGGGAAGCAAATCATGCTTTGTCCTTCTTTGGGGAAACGAGATAGCTATCTACATATGAAAACAAAAAAATACACTTCAAAGTCATACAGAAACACTTGGCTACACAGTCGCTGGCGTTGCTTCCTACCAAGGAAGGTCCCCTGTGCTAGGCTGGGCTGGGCCAGCCCTGCTCTGGCTGCTGGAGGCTTCCTGTGTTGTAGGGCTGAAAGGTCGGATGCTGCAGCGGGCAGCACCGCCTGGGCAGTTACAGCCTTCCCCATCCACATGGCTTGAGAGCACATGCCCTGCAGAACAGCTCTTCTGAGTACTGCAACGGTTAACTATCTCTGTACAACTTATTTCTGTCTAGATCAATTAATAATTCATAATTCTTTATATTATCTACATCCTCCAGATGTTTTCCAGTGAGATGGAGCCCACTCTCTCTGTGGCCAGGGTTACACAGCAATCCGAGTCATCGCTGATTAATCTGATGCCTTGAGCCCCTAGGGGGTTTGGATCCCTCAGGGACATGTGAGAGTTTTGGAAGTGTTACACTTTGCAAAATGAGGTAAACGCAATCTACTGAAAGGTAAAAAATGAGTTAATTCAATTAAGCGCTTGGGATTTTCCATTTTTTCAATATGTGGCTTTTTGTTTATGCAAAAGGATGACATGGCCAATAGATGCACAATGAAAGGAAGAAGGATTTCCTACGCTTAGAGATGCTTTTATACAGACATGCAGTGTACACTTTGAAACAAGGAAAGGAGAAAACTAACACTCAGTGTGTGCTCTCAACTTCAAACAAGTGGGTAGCTCTATGAAACAAAAGCTAAATGTGTATTTTGCCATCTGAACAGGAAAGCCAGCATCTCTTATGGATACCAACATCTTTATTTCATAGGAACAACTCTTGAGGCTTGGGATGTGTTTTCCAGGCTCACAGCAGGAAAGAGGATTTCCAGGATACAGACAAGCTTCTTTAACACCTCAGGAGTCACAGCACGGTCCGGCCCTGTCCTAGGGAAGGTGGACAATAGAGAAAGATGGGCACTTTCTGAAGGTAACTGAGGTAAGCTAAAAAAAAAACCCAGCTACCACTTGGAATCAGCTTTATTGACTGGGCTCTCTCTATTGACTGGACTCTTTGGCTTCTCTTTGAAGTGCCTGAATTAAAGAGCTAGGAACACAGGTCACAGTTTTGCAAAACCTTTCCTGATGTCAGAGCTAAAGCTTGTCTCTGCAGTGCACGGTTCTGTTTCCACCCATACACTGGCAATAGATCCTTTTCTTAAAGTATGGCAGCGCTAGCGTGTCCAGAAAACAAACTGGTGAGTGTGGTAAATGGAAGGTGAGACATCACTGCACGCCTTGGAATGGGAGATGGCAGAAGAAAAGACACTGCCATCTTTCAGAAGAAGTGTTTAGAGATGTCTTACCTGGTGCTGAGAAGTAACATGATTAAATTGAACCTTCTCAAATACAGCAGCTGAGGTCCAAGAGGATTCCAGATGAGCACCTGGTAAGAAAATATTTAACAGGAGGCAATCCAACACAGATAAGGAAAGGCTCAATGCTATCTGCAACTCAGGTAACGTGCAGCGGCACCTGCATGCAAAATGATGCGCTGAAGGATGTTACCCTGGTCATCTCATAACCCTTCTGGAAGAGCTCAGCTGACAGGAGGCACGGGCTCAGGGAACAGCCCATCAGCTCATGCTTGCCTGCATCTCCAGTGGGATTGGATCATCCAGGGGGACTAGAGTAAGGCACAAGTAAAAGAGACAAGTGGGGAGGCAAGAAGACCAATTAAGCATTATCAGATCTCTATGGGCAGGTCTTCTTCCATGTAGACTTATGTTTCAGAGTTTCAAACAGCTAGCAAGGGAGTTAGAGTTATTGTACACAGCTGTACAAAGAAGCCCGTGGAAATCTTTGAAGTCTGTCCCCTCAATATGTGCAGACCAACACAACAAACCATACTGCTCTCACAGCGGGTCTGAGGCCTCCAAGAAGGAAAGAGAAGGAAGAAAATGAGGGAAGGGCAGCTGCAGCATGTTGGCAGTATTTAGCTGTTGCGCTGGCTCACTTGTGGCACTGTTTTTCAAGTTCAGACCTTACCCTTAGCTTATCTCTTGTCCGTCTGTCCACATCAGAGTCACTGAGGTTAACGACCCTCTTGTTTCCTCTGTAGTATCCTCTAGACTGTCTGGGTAGTGTGTATCAGCAACGCGTCAGCCCCGGGCTGACTCATTACACCGAATCATTCAGCCAACAGAATTAACCACAACTTGTAAGCTTTACATAGACAGAATATCTAGATCCTGACTTTCAAGCTGATAAACAAAAAAGAAAGGTTTGGAGTGCCTACATTAGTCACCCAAGGCTTTCTCTAGTGTCCAGAGAGAGACAGGCACCCTGAAAGAGTAATTCAGGTCATAGGAGGACTAAATTGCATTCCAGAGTTCCTTGTCTACAGGAATAAGAGAGCTTAAGACAAAGAGACTCTTAATTTAGGTGCCTCATTAAGTGCCTATGATGGGGTGGGATGAATTTGGGTGAAAGCATTCATGCCACTGCAACAACAGAACCCTGGGAGGGTTCCTGCTGTGTTTCTATTTGGAGAAAGGTGAGCTCATCATTTTCCCACGAGCCTTTGATCTCATCCCAGTGGCTGTGCTCAAGTCACTAATCCACAAAAGCACAAAGCATCCCATTTTCAATTTAGAAAGAGAGTGGGTGTATAGATGAGTGTACCAAAAGGGTTCGGGGAAACCAGAGCAAGATGGAGAATATAATTCCAAACCCCTGTCCTCAGGAAGGGATATGCTTCTTTCTCCTCTTACACAATTCAGAGGAGAATATCAGACTTTCTGCTATTGCTCTAAAGGCTGAGTATTTAACCAGACCTGCTGTCCTCTTGCCTGAGGACAGCTGCAATACACAAAGCACATTTTAAGAAACCATTGCTTTTATAAACTGCAATTATACAGGCCAGTAATGAAAACAAGAAAGGACTATTACCCAGTCCCTCCCAGCTATCAAGATTCATAACAACCAGCATCACTTTACTAAGCTATAAAGCAAATAGTTTTAAGCCAGACAGAAATATCCAGGGTAGGAGTGTAACCAACCAAACTTCCAACTTTCACACACCACATTCATAACCTTCTGCCTACCTTATGATTTCACGGTAAGTGTTTTTGCCTGGGGAGGGAGATGACTCTGTATGGAAAATTAAAGTACTGTCTCAAGTTCACACTGATATATACATAGATCAGTGGAGTCTATCATACATATTTTCTGGGAAAAAAAAAAAGCCATGAAGTTATTCAGAGACTAAGCTGCTGCTGAGATTGAAGCTCTAGGATCCTGGAAACGTAGGTTGGAATATAACTCCAGAGGTCATCTACTCCAGTCTCCTGCTCAAAGCAGGACTGTTGCCATCCCAAGGCTCTTCTTAATGGAGAGGTACATTAGGTCTTCCTAATGCAGCCTGGTGTATGGGTTGCCTTATTTGCAGTGAAAGTGCCCTGTCAGTGCCCATCCACCATAAACACCCAGGGCTTTTTTAGCAGGGCTACCAGTAGCCAGTCACTTCCCAGCCTGTTCTGACGCATGGGGTTATTCTGCCACAGGTGCAAAACTTTGCATTTCTCCTTGTTAAACCATTCAAGCTGTTTAGGTTGGCCTAGTCCTCATGTTTAGCAAAGGGTTTTTGGGTTGAAGCTCTGCCACTCATCTTGTCAGCTGCTTATTCTAATTAAATACCGTCTATAAATTTGCGGATGGTTCATTCTGTGTTATCAATCAGGCTGTTGATGAAGATGTTAAACAACCCCTGCAGTACTCCTCTCATAAATGATCATTAACCAAATGTGAGCCACCTTTTGAGCCCAGAGGTTCAGATGCTCCTCAGTCCACCTAACTGTTTGTTTCTCCAGCCCATATTTCTTCAGCTTCCAAATGGGAATGCTGTGGGTGATGGCAACAAAATAATTAATAAGGTGTGTTACATTCTTGGCCCTCACCTTGTCCACACAGGCTGTCACACTGTTGTAGAAGGCAGTCCATGTTGACTCTTTCTGATTACCTTCTTACCTACCATGTGTCTGTGAATGGATTCCAAGACACATGCCATGATCTTTTCAGGAACAAAAGTGAAGCTGGCTGGCCCTCACACAGTGAAGTTCCCTAGGCTGTCCCTTTTGCACTTCTTAAGGACTTACTGCTAGTCTTTTTCCTGTTGTCACTGACCTCCCCCAATCATGATTTGCCAGAGACAACAGGCAACACACAATGAAATCACATAAGCTGATTCTTTCGGCACTCTTGGGAAAACCTCATCCAGCCCCATCGATCTGAACACAACCAGGTTCTCCAAGCAGTGCCTACTGTGTTGTTCCCTCACTACTCTCTGTCCCTCCAGTCTCTAAATTGTACTGATATACACAGTGGTCTGGGAGCAGGTTTTGCTTGTGAAAGCCAAAGCAAAAAAAGTTAATTTAATTTCTTGGCCTTTTCCATATCATCCAATGCTAACTTGTCTCCTCCGACTGATCCATGCGCACTTTTGCAACTAGCATACCTCTAGGATTCTTGGTATCCTTTAAGTTCCCTCACTAGTACCAGCTTCAGGGCTTTGACCTTCCTGATTTTGTATGTACATACCAAAGCAATAGTTTCATACAACTCCTTTGCTTCCTGCCCTTCTATTAGGACCTGGTATGCTCCTTTTTTGTGTTGTTCATTAAGAAGCTCCTCACTTCACCATGCTGGTCTTTTACTGCAACACCCACTCTTCCTGCACACCATGATGGTTTGTTCCTGAGCTCTCCCTTTTTTTAGTTTGAAAATCAGCCTTCTTCCCAGTCATGACACTTTCCAAGGGATTCTACCTGGCAAGTTCCTCACTGAGCTGAAGTGCACTCTCCTAAACTCCAGTCCTAACTCTACCTCTCACATTCCCATCTCTCCTCTGGATCCTTGTGTTCACTGCAGCTTAAACTGCGGCCCCATTTGACCCCAATTCTTCCCTTCCTGTCAACAACACATCGAGAGAGCATTGCCCCAGTGGACAGTTTCACAATTTACATTACAAAAGTGTGACTGGCAGTCTAGGATCTGCCTGAATTGCCTGAACAATATCAAGTTGTCCTCCTGACAGGTGCCTGGATCATCGAAATCCCCCTCTGCGAGCTCACCTAGATGCTCTTCAGAAGTTCAGGAACTAGAAAGTTTTCTCAACTTTCGACCTGCATGCTAAGACACGGAACCACTTTTAAAATATATCATTTCTTTAATAACATAGTCTGTTTGTTATCTAAACAAGCCCATTGTACCTTCATGGGTAGGATGAATTCAGCTGTGTATCTGCCTGCTTCTGTCTTCTGATACTGTCTGAAGAAACTGGATTTCCTGCTACATCTGCAAAACTCATTTTTGTGCAAGGAAGAAGAATGACAAAGATGAGCCATAGCACAGCCGGGGGCCTACATGATGAAGTGGTGTTTTTTTTATTTTTAGAGCAAAGCTCTAAAACACAGACACCTATGAAGGTGCAACTTTGACATCTTGTTGCACTGCAGCTTTTGGGGCCTTGCACATTCTGTACTCATTTCCACTTGCACAAAGTTAACAGAATAAATAAGTAAAAAAGCTGACAAACCCAAGAAGTCATTGCCGTTGTTTATTGATTTTTGTTTCCCTCTGATTTCAAGCACTGAGGTGGTACAGAATCAGGTGTCCTATATTACATTTAATCACATTCTTAAAAGGATACGTATAAGAATGTATGCATTTAATTGTAATACATACAAGCAAAAAGATCTCTGCTGTAAAAAGGAGCAAGAACTTATCCTCTCTTGGGAGGGGAAGGCCAGAATCACCAAGGCCTAGTGGGCAAAGACTTGGTGGGATCGTAGGTGCAACCTCAGGGAGGTTGTTATGTCATGGAACTGAGTTTTACCAGTATCTGAAAGTATCAGTGTCCTGGCAGTGCCCATGTCCTTCTGTCTAGCTAGTTCAGTCTTTCATTTCCCCATAATCTGTAAAGATACAAAATGCTTTTTTTGTGTGTGTGAGCTTCTCAAATAAAGGTCTGGCAGGACTTACTCTCTGCCCTATCATCCTCCTCTTTCCCAAAAGCATATGCTTTAGCCAGAAAAATGACTGAGTATGACAGAAATAAGGGCTCTGCCTCTGCTTCTTTCTACTCAAAAGGTTACTTTTTCATTAAGAATAAACTCCTTTTGTCCTGCTTGTATCCTGCACCTCAGGTTGGGAAAAATCAGAATTCCTCTTAGAAGCAGGGTTTCCCACAGCCTTAGCAGCTTTTTGGATCCTCTTCCTGTCTCTTAAATCACTCCCAGTGCCTTCAACAGAGCTATGTTTGTCGGCCTCCTTCCTTATCTTACACACACACGGAGTTTCTGTAACTGCTCTCAGATGGACTTTTGAGGTTTTCTTCAGCACTTTGAGTATCAAGTTATCCATTAACACTCTTTGCTGAGGTCTAAGTACCCAACGGTTATACTTAGTGCCGGTTCTCCAGCCTCTCTCTCTAACCAGGATGTTTATTTTCCGTAAGACTCTTACAAGTTTAATCTCCTCACTGGAATTTGCATTTGTCTGGCGAATGTAAATTCCCTCCCACTGGCACCCGCTAGCCTCTAACAAGGTAAGCCGTTCTTATGGGGTGTCTGGTGCCCAAGCAAAGCCAAAATCTCATCTACCCAAGACCCCTTTGGCTTTTGCACTACGCTGTCTCTGGGAACATATGGATGTGGGTGCATTTTTCAGGGCCTTGAGGGTGCTCAGTTTGAAGAAACTGTCGGTACCAGTTAGCTTAGCCTGCTTGAGCCAGCTCGTCGTGATTTTTGCCAAGTGGCTGTTTAGTAAGATTTACCGGTCTTAGAAGGATTTTTATAAGGACTTATCAATAATGGGGCTTAGCCCTGATTTGAGCTTTCAGGGACCAGACACCGGTACGGGCACAACCGCGCAGTCCCCACAGTGCACAGGAGGAACCAGCTCCTTCTGCACCCAAAGCCTGTCCCGGTTGGAAGGTGCAACCTGCTCCACCAGCGGCAACCGCTGATTTCTGGGGCTGTGCTCAGAACAGCGGCGGTAACCACCATCCCCCGGCAGGCCTGTTATGCCCAGTCCAGGGAGGATAATGCCGCATCAGCACTTCAGCTTGCACAGGAACAGCAGATGCTTCTAGTTCAATTCCCCAAGTAGATGCCAAGAGCCGGAAAGGGAATCTCTGTTGCTGTTATACTTTGTATATGCTGTGCTGGCAAGAGCCATCTTTGTTAGCATGACTGCGTCTCCACTACGGCTGTTGCTGGCACAGATCTTCTGTATTAAAACACATGCCTCTACTCCAGCCAACATTCCTGTTGCAGCCAACATTTCTAGCGTAAGCCTAGCTGGAGCTCTCCGCCGGCTGTGATCGTACACAACCGGCAGCGTCTGTCTGCTCTTTGGTTAAAGGTCTGTCCTGGAGCATGATGCTCCAGGAACGGCTCATCTATAATACTTACTCAGGCATGGAAATGTTTCTGAGGGTTTTTTTCATCTTTCAGCCTAGAGAAATTATCTCAGAGCAATGGTAGATTTACACTCATTACATCGCTACCTTTCCCATGATATATGCCTCACCAGGAACTTTTCCTGGACTGAGAAAAGAATGGAAAGTTTGGAGGGTAGTTGTTTTTAAAGCAAAACCACTCCAAAATACCCATCTTCAGCCAAACAATAGAGGTTTGGCATTATCCGTCGCAGTCTAGCCAGCTTCCAGCTGCATCTGAGCATGCTTACGAGAAAGAGTCACGCTGAGACAGCTACTGTCACATACAGCTAAGGAAAATGAAATACAGGGAAAAGCTCTGCTTCTCACCTCCCACTGATTCCCCCACGCTAAATTCTTCCAGAAAATTAATTAAAGTTCGTTGTGTCTTGAATTCTATATTTGGCTGCAATTCTTTGTGCTCACATATTCTGTAAGTGCCACAGGGAAGAAAAGTGCTAGAAATTGTTGCATGTTATGTTGCAGGAAGCCTTTCTTCCAAGGCAATAAAAATTACACTCACTTGAGCTTAATCAGGCCAGCTCCTAGGACTTGTCTCAACAAAAAAAAACCTTCCTGAGGTTAAGCAAATGTTGTAACAAGATTAAATATGTGGTGCAGTGATGGTTATGGATGGTCAGTGTGAATAAGACCAGTTATCTCAAGTTCTGGAACACCCCTCTGAGGGTTGTGCAGCTCAGAGGACAAGGACAAAGAGAAAGATCTATCAAAAAATGGCAACTCCCAGCACACTCAGGCAGGGGTAGGAAAGAATGGGGACCACATGTGTTAGAAGATCTCTAGCTGTTCCACTTGTGCTGGCCAGACCAGGCCTCAACGTAGGCCTTCTCCAAGTGGAGAGGGTAGTTTTGGTGGCAAGGCTTTACGCCCGGTGCAGAAGAGCAGTGAGAGTGGTTCTGGGGATTCAGCCTGAGCTGTGATTTATGACTGTTTCAAGTCATTGCCAAAGGGCAACCACCACACTTACAGCAGCCAACAGACAAATTGTTGTACAAGCCCGTAGGAAGACCTTGTGTTGAAGAGGAAGCACAGGTGCTGAATAGCAACAATGGCCAGGGAGAATGGAAGGGAACCCATCCATTTAACGCTCAGGATGTAAGACAATAACCTACTTAAGGCAATTTTGGTTTACATCCCCAGAAGTCTCTCAGCTTTTTCTTTTTTGATAGCCCAGTGATAGTGTGCATAACAATGTTCACCTAATTCTGGCTGGGATTTAGCTTTTTTCCACAGCAGCTGGACACGTTTTTAGCCGTGCTTGGAGCAGAGTACGTGCCAGTAGCGTCTTTTGAACAGGCAAACAGACCTAAAGCCACAAAGAGAGCTGCTGCGGCAGTGACCAGCTTTCAGCTGGCTGCCTCCCAGAGAGGGATTTACAGTCCTTCACTACACCAGCCTTGAAGGGTAAGAGGCAGAAACCCGAGCTAGCCAAAAGGAAATGCTTAAAGGAAGGGCGTAATATAACCTAACCCCCCTCACACTCCTCCTGGGCTTGGATGTCTTCCCGCAGGCTCCTGGAGCCGGACTGCCAGCCGGAGCCCCCCCCGTGTCTCGCTGTCTGGACAGGGGTGTTCACCCCGCTCTCAGACACACTGCTCGCTCTGCATCAGGGACGGCACCTCCTCTTCCCAAAGCATGGCCAAGTTACTTCTGCGCTCAGCTCTGACCTCCCTTTGATACCTTCTGCACCTACTGCATGCATCTGGTACCTTGTCCCTACCTTCCTTGGCAGTACCTACCAGCTGCCAGTGCCCCAAGGTCTCCCTAACACAGAGGTCCCCGTGGCTTGCTCAGCTGCCACTAAGGTCCCTGAGCCACCCTGCCGTCCAGGAAAATTGGCTCTTACTCACCATTGTCTCAACAAGTTTCATGATTTCTTTCATCCTATGGGGCATGAGGCAGAGCCCAAGACACCCAGGCATCGCCGGTGTCCCTCTCCAGCATGGTTATGGAAAGGGACAGGACACACAGAAGGAGACACAGGGGTGGGAGGTACCTGAGAAGAGGCAGAGGAGACACATGGGAGGACATTGCTGGGGGCATGGCGGGAGATGCGCTCTTGGGAGGAACCACTCTGTGACAGAGGAGGTACCTCGGATGGATCATGGCCATGTGTGACCCATGCCGGGGAAAGGATGCCCTGCAGCTGGTGGACAGAGGGAAACAAGAAGGAAGGTGCACTTGAAAGAAACCCTTATGCGCAGACCCACCATCCAGCGCGGCCCATTGCCTCACCAGAGGAGCTAGGAAGGAGTGAGTGAGAGGGCTGGTGGAAACAAGGGAAGCTGAGGCTCAGGAGGTGTCTGTTTGGCTTAAGATGAGTCTGGGGAATGGGGAGGAAAGGTGTTTCCCTAAGTGTTTGTTTAATGGTCTTCTTTTCCTCAATATCCAAAACAGTAGTTAAAATTTTATGTAAATTTGCCAAAAAAATTAAATGAAGCAAAATTCCCCAAGTCAAGACTGTTTTGCCAGTGACACTCATCGAAAACTGCTTCTTTTATTAAACAGTAGTTTTCAGCTAGTCCCAGCAGGGACTCCAGGGAGTCCAAAGGGATTCCCAAGCCCTTTGGTGAAAGACTATGTCCCACAAACAACACCGCCATTGTCCTAGATAGGCTTGAAAAACAACTACAAGCCCCTTATTTGCCCCAATTTCTCCAAAAATGCCTTTAGCCCTTTCACCTAGTTCTGTTCTCTGCAGGTCTTTCAGTTTCTAAGTCCATAAATATTCCTTCTGAAACATACAGTTCATTTTCTCTGATACCATATACTGCCTCAATCACGACAGCTTGATGCACATAAGCTGGAGTCAGCTAAGCTGGGTTTCATTTAAGAGCCGTCTACACACACATACACACGTGCTCAGTGACTGCAGTAGCAGGTCTTCTCCTAATCTTTTTTTTAAGAAAAAAACTACCCAGCTGTTGGACAGGTCAAAATCCATCACTTCCAATGGACAACTTTGCACCTTAAAGCTTGTTCTCTTCTACGTGTTCACTCCTCCCATACCCTCTCTTGTTGCAGAGCAATGGAGGTACAACCCATCTCACCTGCTAGTGAGGTATTTTCGCATGTACAAAGAACAGTATCACCGTGCACAGCACTGCCTCGTTTTGTGTAGAATATGGGGAAATAGTTGCGTAAACCAGTTGTGCATATGGAAACTATCATCCCCAGACCTTGGCTAGCTTCACTGGAACACCAAAAGGCTTGTTGCCTCTCCAAGGACTATTTTCCTATAGTGTTTCAGTCTTTTCTTGCTCCCACCCATTTCGACACCAAAGCTGTTCAAAACAATCTATCACTTTCTTCTTTTATTTTCTTCAGATGACGGGAGAATATTTTCCCTGTCTACGAGAATAGCTGCGCTCTGTTACTTACACATTTAAATAAAATTAATCCAGGCAGAAACCTGGTCTGGAAAGCTTCAGCTCAGAGGCTGGAAGTTGCAGCAGGTAATCAGCATCTGAAAACAGAGCTGTTGAACAGGAACAGTTTGACTGTGATATTCCAAATATACATCCCCATGAAGAACAAGGGGAAGAAGCACTGTGTTCCAGGCCAAGCACAGATTTCTGTTCCAGTGGAGAACCGGGGGGGAAAGGAAGCCTCTAGTGAATAGTGTCATTTCATTATGACTCCGAGCCCCGGGAAGGACTGTGCCTGCAATAGTTCTGGCAGTCCTTATCTGGTGGATTTCAGGTACTTTTATGCCATTTCATTTCTATCATTGAACCTTTCCTCGCTCACCAGCATACTTAGCATATCTGGATTAGAAAGTACTATTTTTCCCCTTTTACAGATAGGGAACTCCTGGACAGGGATACTAAGATCAAAACCCTCAGAGGTATTTTGGTTCCTAGTTCAAAGGAGAGTCAAGAACTCAAATGCACATAAAGGTTTGGGACTAGACAGCCTTCAAAGGCTGCGTACTCACTCTGTGGCTGCAAATCACCTTGGGTGTCCCGAGCCCTGGGCTTGTTCTTCAACACCTAGAGATGCTTTCTTCTGTTACAGCTGCTCCTGAATTCAGTATACTTTCTTGTTGAATAAGGGGGTGGTACCACTGCACTTACAACATGGTCAGACAGAAGCATTGGCATCCCTCCACTGTGGATGTTGACATCCCTTTCTGCCTTTGACATTTTGACCATGGCCCTCCATCCACTCCTCATCCACTGCAATGGTAGGTCTCTTTGCCTGGGCAGTAGCCCAGCAAGCCCACAGCCCCCCACTATTCCTTCACCGACGCCACTGGTGGGGTGACATCGCTCTTGCCTGACCGTGCCCTCACACCACATGCAAAATTTGATAATGACTCCTGAAACCTCCTTCTTTCTCCCCATGAGCCCCAAGAACAGTGGGAAGAGCTGTACTCCACGCAGAGGTATTTCTCGTTCCCTCAGACGTCTATGATATTGCGGATGCCTTAAGTACCCTGAGTTAGACCCAGTGGCAGCAGATTTTGAGAGAATTAGTTCAGGTGTTTTGGAGCTCAACCCTTCGCAAATCTTCTTGAAACTCCACGGATTTATTCCTAATGTTTGTTCCTGAGAATCACACCTTCAGCCTCCAAAGCACAAAAAATTCTCTTTTGTTAGAGGATTTAACTAGTGCTTAGATTCATTAGCAAAGGTAATTTTGGCCTAATTAGCCTTCTAATTTCTGTGTTATCCCATGTAGGAATATGCCCTCAGAAATTAGTAAAATGGTTTATAATATATGCTAATCACCATAATCTGATTTGTCTTTAATTATACATGTAATGGGGAAACTAATTGGAAGACGAAGGGTATTCGGAAGGGCCAAAATACGTAAATCAGGAAAGAACAGAATATTATCATTAAACAACCAAAAAATATGCTTTTGAGTATATGGAAGAATATTCATTTCCTATAGCAGAAATATCAGATTGCTTCACTTCTTTTAGAGCTCCTTATTGTAGCAAAACTGATTCATAAATCTAATGACAACTGAGGTTTTGGCCTCACAAATCTGCCTGGACTGAAATGGAACACCTAATACCAGGACAAAAATGTGGAAAACTTATTTGCAGAATGGAAGGCAAAGTATAAATAAAGTTGCAAATTGTAATAGTGGTTTCCAAATGAAATATTCTTAGTTTCAGAATTTCCTATTTGCAGGATTCACAGCACTGTATCCTGAAGTTTCCTCTGTGTTTAAAAAATAGATTGGGCCGGTGGATCTTTTAGCAACTTTGCAGTGTATTTTTTCCCTTTCCAGGGATTTAATGGACAATAGCAGAAAAAATAGCAATTTCCTGGGCATTTATTATTCTTGTTCTTGAAAAGTACATTTTGTATGCAGTACTGTCAAATTCTATCTGTGTTTTAAATGTTGCAATGTAATGTGACTTTGCAAAGAAATTATAGCTCTTCTACAAAGTTGTCAGAAGGGAGTCATTTAAAAATATCTTATTACAGAAAAGGATATAAATTAGCAAAAATGAAGATACTACAGCTGTCCATGGTTTTTAGCATAAATACTTGAAAGGATAAGCATTTTCTGGGTTGCTTGCTTTCTGACTAATTCAGAGGTGGATTTGGAATTTGTCTGGATGAAAACCAGGTTTTTGTTTAATCGTAGTTTTTATTATAGGTTTTTGGTTGGGTGCTTTTTTTCCCTATTATTAGACTAAAGTTGACAAATACCGATACGTAATAGCACTTTGACCACTCCAGTTCAGTAAGGACCTCGTGGAACTCTTGTCCTCAGTGGCAGAGCCTACTATCAGGCTGTGATGTGGGTGGGGGAAGCTGATGCACATGCTCTGCCCCTCTCAGCCCAAAAGATTTGCCGGAGCTTGTCTGACGGTCCTTCCTGGGTTGTCTTTACTTTGTGCCCGACCCTGGAACTGCATCTATAATGGATTTCCTATTAAAAAAGACCAGTTGCTAACATTTGCACCAGTTTTCGAGCATTCCGTCTTTAGCTTGGCTGGGCCCATGGGCAAGCTACACATCTGTGATCAAGTGTGTGGAGAGCATCCCCACCAGATTTTCAGGTATTTTTGGAAACTCGAGTTATCATTTAATTGAATGTGCAAGTTCACAGTGTCATCTGGGCAGAAGCTTTCAGAAACCAGAGTGACACCTTGGCTCTTCACCTCTAGCCTGCAAACCGGCTTCTGTAACTTAACACAGAGGGAAAACTGTTGTCCCAAAAAAGAGCGCATTGTCATGTCATGGTACAGCCTGCTACTATACCTGGCCATGTTCTTGTCCACAGAAAAATTAGGCCCAACAAGTCCCAGCAAAGTGTCAGTGCTTTGCTTGGATATAAGCCATTTTCTTCCATACAAAAGTTCTGGAGGAGGCTGCATCACATAACAAGCTGCAAGTTATTTTTGGGCAAAAATACATCAATATCTGTCAACGTTCCACATTTCAAAGCAGAGTGCATTTAAATTACTAGAAAAAGACTCAACCATTCAAAATTTCTCTTTTGAACCTTAAGTCTGACATATTGGTGGACAGAGTGGTGGCCACACTGGAGTCATGAGGTAGAGAGGACACCATAAAGCAGAGCACAAAGAAGAAACCTTACCTACACGGTTAGCATGCACAGTGTATCTCAAGCACAAAGAATCTCATTTGCACTATCTTTTGGCATTTAAATAAACAGACAAAAAGATAACAGCTGATTTTTTTTTTAATTTTGAAATAAGAAATCTTGTAACAAAAGCCTTTCTAGATCATCAGAGTTAGTTGCATTTATACAATTTCTCTCTTGGCTTTATGTCAACAATGGATTTGGCCTAATGAATATCATGCATATCTCCCGGTTTAGGCAATATCAAGACATCTCCTACTTTAGGCAACTTAAAATACCAACAATTATATTTTTTAATGACTTGTGTGTACGTGAGGGGAGATCCCAGCCTTTCAGCAACTGGCAGCCGAGACCCCAGCACAGCTAGGACTGGGATGCCATAACGTCTGCTAGTCTTCTTAAGAGAACTAACCACGCAGTGGGACGTGCCTTAAAGCTGGTTCTTAATTTTTTAATATATTTTATTAAATAGGGAATTGGGGAATCAGAACACATTCATACATGTGTTACTTCCTCTGTCAATAGGACAAAACGAGGCCAGCTACACAGAATAAATTAAACATAAGCCAGCTGAAATATTAATTTAAAATAATATTCTGTACAGACATAGATCTTTCACGATGACAAAATATTCAAAAGATTTTCTAATTGTCTGTGAATTTGCAACATTTGCTGAATAATTTGAACAATTAACTTTCCCATGAGGTATTAAAAAAAATTGTTTCGACCATCCGCCAGTCTTCTTGTTTGGCTGGTAACTTAAGTCATCTGGTACCGATTACTGCTATTGGAACTTTAAATGGCAACAAATTTAAGCAAAACCAACCTGCACCTTGTATAAGTGCTCACAATAATGAAACAGTATTGTTACAATCAGGAAGCCTTCAATAGCCTCATAAATAGCTGGTAACTTTCTGAACATTTACAACCATCAAACAGCATGAGCAGCACTAGCCAAGCATGAAATGGTAATTTTTTTTCAGCAAGCATGCTGTGTTATTTAGCATACTCTAGCACAAAGAGAGTCTCATTCAAAAATCTTGGTAGGTCAGTGGAAATCTCCACAGACCACAGTGGGTCTTGAATCAGGCCTCCACCGACAACCTCCTAATGGCGCAAAGGACCTTGCCGGGACGTGGGTAGGTGTCCTGTCCAACTCCAAGCTGCACATTTAGGGTCAGACATTGCTTTCTCCTTCTCCATCAAGACTCACTGAGGAAGGGGTGCACGTGCACAACGCTGCAGACATTGCCACAAGCCATCACTATGCGGTTCACCATGCAAATGCTATCACTGCTCATGACCTTTTCCGCTTCAAGAAAGTATCTACTGCATGTATTTAAACCTTTACGTGGGAAGGGGTTTGTGTGGATGCAATCCATCTGCACATGAAGCCACAAGCCAGAAGGTAACCTTGGTACTTTTTAAAGAAGAGTCAAATGGGAAAGTTAATCACCCATCCCTTGTGGTCTTCATTTGACCTTCATCTAGTGTCTTTCCACGGGTGTCTAAAAGAGCGAGCCCAAATGTGGCCACACACCATAAATTATGAAAACACGCATAGAAAAGATGCAGTGCAGTGAAGAATGATATGAACAAATCTGGATGACATTTAACATAACAGTTAATGGTCATATTGTTCTTGGGTTTTATTGAAAATTACCAGGCGGGCTCTGGAAAATATGCGCTGTTGGGAATCTGTTCAGAGTTTTTATCAAAGCTTCTTTGCAATTAGTGGCAAATTATTGTTCATTCCTCTGGAATTCCTTGAAATAAGATCACCCTGATTTCAGCCTGATACTATTCATGGCCTTAAAATCTTCAGCTCTATGGGAAACATGTTTTAATATTAAATGTAATAGCAAGTATTTGTGCGGCAAGCAGCAGCGATAAAATGTTAGCGCCATTCAATAGCATTTTCACCATCAAGGGACTTTGCCAACCTTAATCTTTACAGCTCCCCGTGAGGTGAGTGTGTGAGCAGTTTATCTTGGTAAATGCAGTGATAAGAGCAGCTAATCTCTCCCTCCCGAGGCTGGTGGGTCCCACCCTGATAAGCGCAGCCCTGGCGTGGCAGGGTCCGGCAGCTGGCTGGGGCATCGCAGAGGTGGATGGAGGTGCTGTTCCAATATGCTGCTCTTTTCTTGTTCAGGCACTTCACAGACCTGCGAGTTAATTATTCCTGCCTTCTTTCTAGCCGGAGTGCAGTGGGAGCTGTTTGCCTGAGGCCAGGGTGCCGGAGCTGAACTGGGAGCTGGGAGTTTGAGGAGACTGTCAGCCTCGTCCTCCCAGTGCTTGCAAGCATCCTGCTGTAAACGCGGCAGTTTCTAGGCTACTTCTCCACCGCACCTCAGAAAGGGGAAATCTTTGACTTCCCACATCCAGTTTCTCCTACATGGTCACCCAAAGTCCCATGTGGTTGTATGGGGGTTGGCTGGTGCAGCCTGGCCAAGCCACAGAGGCTGAAGGTCCTCGCTGGAGATGTGGTGGAGTCCACCTGCAGCTCCACTCCACCATTGCCCCTTCCTTCCCACCACCCTTGCTATTAAGGACGGCAGGTAAAGGTGTGGAGGAAGGAGAGAAGAGACACTTGGCTGGCTTTTCTTCCTGAGGAAAGCTTTCCATCTGCGTGCCGTCCATGGGCTGTGCCATACTCTGCTTTCCAAGGGGACACTGCAAACCCACTGCAATGTGAGAGAAAATTAGAATTAAATGTTCCTCTCTTGGGGAGCTGCACAAAGTCTTAACACAGCATCTTCATTTACAAGCATGGTACTGATGGGCCATAAGGGTACACTAATATAAAAATAGATTATTATTAGCTATGTCATTGAGAAAAGGTGACATTAAAAGTATTACAAATAGCTTGGGGTTTTTTTTTTCAGTCATGAGGTATGAGGCAAAGATGATTAACCATAAGGGAAATAGTTGGAGTGGTGTCACTACTATCATGGCTGTTCCTAACAGCATAACTTTCAGTAGCATGAACAATGGGAAAGCATTGTTAATTTAAACTGCAAAATATTTTCAAGTAATTTATGCAGCAAAAAAGCCTCTGACTTCTACAACAGCCAGAGTGAAGGCATGTAATGATTTTAAAGGCAAAGATGGTACTAACAGTTCCTTTGAATGGATGTGATGCATACTGTTTCTTTTCCTCAAATAACAAAAAAATGTTACTAATTTGATTAATGATGTACCTTCAGAGATTAAAAATGCAGCATGGAAATCTCAATTAGCAATCATTGCTACCCGAAGTTAATGATTGTTAATGATTAATTAACAATTGCTCAAATGAGTTCCTGCAGCAATGGGATGAAATTATATAGGAAATTACTGTGCCATGGTACACTAGAAAAATGATTCCCCAAGTGTGTATTTATAGAAGTAAATTGCACAAAGCAAGCAGCAGAACAATTATCAAAACTAATCACTCCTGGAGCCTGGGATCTTGTTTACCTTTTATCTGGGGCTGTGAAATGGGCAGATAATACCCGTGAAAAGCCGTGTCACCAGTGGCAAGACTTAGCATCTGGTGACGGATGCTCACCCAGAATGCCAGCCTTACAGTAACAACATATGCTTTCCACGCTGCCTTGTAACCTTCTAGTTTTGAAGGAAAGTATAAAAAATTGCAGAGACTGCGTTTCCTCCAGTGGTCGGTGTTAGAGATTGTAATGATGTCTTCGTTTCTCTGTAAGGGCTTTATCCAGCAGAGAAATGCAAGCAGGCAGCTTTGTGTGCAGCTGAGTGACCGCTGCTGTCAAGGAGCACTACGGAGCCATTTGCATTCATCCCACTGCAGGATCAGCTCTTGGTCATTTATTTTACTTGGTGTGCTTGCAACAAAATGAGGATGGAAACTGCTTTATATTATGTTTAAAAGCAAATGGGGGGGATAAGGAGGAAAAATGATGCAATCACCAGAAAATTATTTGAAAGAGCAATAAAGTTTTACTAGTCTAATGAAAAGGAGAGATGGAATACAAACCTAGAAAATTTGTCACATGGTTGTATTTTGTTTAATAAGAGAATTTATTTTCAAGTGAATGGATGATTCATATGGAAAAATATGTTCTAAGTGTTCATCATCTGTGGGAGAGTACTGTTACAACATGCATTATGTGGTTTTGGAGAGAACAGTTTAGCTTTGTAATAAAGATGTGGGCTTCAGTGGTAAGAAAAGTCTAAGTTACTTTAAAAATCTGTCAAGGTTCCAGAAATAAAACTTTCTTTAATGGAAAAATATAGCATCATTATTCCCAAGCTGTTATTACGACTCGGTCTTGTCGTGCAGAGAAATCCGCAGTTGGTTATCCATGCTACCGAATCATTTGATAGTCTCCTTGAAAGATACCATCCCATCCATTTTATAACATTATAGTAACACCATTACAGTGTAATCATCTTCCCTTTCGCAGTATATGAGGGTCATAACACTGCAGTGGGGAAAAATGTCCACATCCTAAAAATTTCATTGCTCCTCCTGGGCTATAAACCCCTTACCTACGTCTGCTGTTGTGCTTACTTCCCCTTCCCTCCTGCATTCATTTATTCAACATGGAAATCTACTGGCAAATGAGCTTCTTTTTCAGGTTCCCAAAGCCAAAAGCTTGTTTCACGGATGCAAAGGGAAGCCCAAGTTCATTACGTCATCCAAAACCCGTTCTGTCAATGATTGCATCTGATGGGAACGCTTGGACCGGCGTTTATCCACCACGAGGTGTTTGTACACAGCACGTGGGGAAGGCACATGTGGTCCTGGGCATATATCAACGTACGACCATGAGATAACCCCCCCATGCTGAGGTGCTTGGCTGAGGTGACTTGCCGAAATGGGCAGCAGCGATACAAGTAGGATCCAGATTCTCCATAACTCAGAACTGAACCCAGAGGAGTATTGAATAGAAAATAAATGTATCAAGTCTTTTTTAAATAGCCTCCCTCAAAAAAAAAAAAGTATGGCTTTTATCACTTTTGTAGCTTATTTGTTTAAAACATTGCAAATGAAGTGATTTGCTGTAGCAGAAGTATAGTTATTGTTTGTACAGCATAACTTGGGCTGATCTGAATTTCCATTCCTAGCTATGCAATCTGGAAACAGGATTTTTCAGTATTTGCAATTAAACCAAGTTAGAAGCACTTAGAGAAATGGATAGATATAATCGAAATAAATAGGTGAGCTGGAAAAAGGAGAAAAGAGAGACTGAAAAACAGCCATTACCACATTCATCATTCCTGCATTTCAGGTCTGCCAGAGCCCAGGACAAGAGAAAATAATTTGTTTAATTCATTAAGAAATGAAGTAAAGATGAAGCATCATTTCTGCTCTTTGATCCTAACTCCCTGAGGAGTAATGTTTATAGCCAGACCAAAGACGAAAATGTCCATACGCCTCTCATCCAATCTGAAAAATGTAATATGCTTCATTTCCCCACAAAAACAAGACGCCAGGAAATCTTCAAGTAGGAGAATGCATCCATTGCCAGGTACTGGAGCTGTATTCCTTCGACATTACTTTCCTGTTAAAAGGTATAAAGAACGCACACTTGCAATTTGGCATGACTTTGACCCAGGCTGTAGCTTTGTTCAATAAACTTCACTGACCACACCATTATATATAAATAGATACATATATATAGCCAAAAAAGGCAACCCATTTACTGTGTATTTTTGTAAGTAATATTCAGGAAAAAAAATATGAAACTGAAAACTCCAGAGCACTAGCAGCCACACTGAAGAAGAAAAATGCACCTTTTAGTAATATTTATATTACTGACTTGTATCAGCAATCCTGATGCAGACCGAAATAAAATCTCAGCAGCCAGCTCTAACACATGCTGCATACAATTTGGGAAGATCAATATTTTGACACCTTTCTTTTAGCTAAGCCTCAAATTAAGACCCAAATCCTATTACTGAATGTTCCCATGCACTACAGAGCGCTCCTGATGGGATGCCATTTGCCCCTGCTCCCAGTAATTCAAAGCCCCCCTTATGGCAGAATTTTATAAAGATCTATTTAAGGTAAAAGAAACACGGGTTCCAGTTTCCTCTTGGGTATCTCTCTAGGCCTGGGGAAATTCAAGTCAGATGATAGAAAACTTTTCTTCTACAGACAGGAAAAATCCCACTTCCGCAAATGGTAGCTACGCACAAGTCCCCAAACGTGGGACGGCTGCACCAGATTTGGCATGTCACTGGAGGGCACAAACCGAGCACTGTCCCTAATGATGAAGTTCAAGGAACTGGCCTTAATTGGGCTCTTTGAAAATGCCGAAGAATTGAATAAAACTGATGAGCCCACAATGCCCATGGAAGCAAGCCACTACAGACACTCAGCCAAAAACAGGCAAAGCGATGAGTTGGCCAAAACACTGAACCGAAAAGAAGCTGAGCCTTCTTGCACCCACAATGCTCTCCTGTGTCAAAACCCATTCTAGATATAGAGCAAGAGACCTGCCTCCCTGTCCGACTTCTCACCCCCTTTTGCCCTTCAAATTATTTTGTAAAACGGATTGTTTTGTAAAGATTTACAGCTCCCTCCCTCACCATGAGACATCACAGAATCACAGAATGGTTCAGGTTGGAAGGGACCTAAAAGATCACCTAGTTCCAAGCCCCCTGCCGTGGGCAGGGACACCTCCCACCAGAGGAGGGAGGTGCATCAAATACTGATGCTCTCGTTCTGTATATACCTCACCTCCTACAGACAAGCCCTCTGATGTTAACAGCCTGTTGAGCAAACAGTAGCACGAGGACTTCAGGATCTGGCCAGGAACAGCAAACGCATGTACCTTTCAAACCCTTGTTGACATGCTGGTCACCAGACTGCCCCCGTGAGCCAACTGCTGCACTCCTTGCATGACCTCCCTTCTTCCCACCCAACATTCCCTGTCCTGTCCCTTCACTGGAATTATAAACAAACCAAACGACATCTCTGAGATTTCAAAGCCTTGGCTCCATGATCAAGGAGTTATATATGAGGGTGGTGGGGTATGTCCTCCCTCTCAGGCCCCCCAAAAGGTCTGGTGGGCGGTGAGAAGCCCGTGCCTCAGGTGAACAGGGAGGCAGGGGTACTGCAGGTACCAGTGCCATGGCACTATCAGCTCCTTCAGCTGAGTTGTCAGGAGCCCCAGATGCCCAAGCCTCAAGCAACCACTGATGAAGGACTACACAGTAGAGCCCCACATTTTAAGCAACACCGCAAACTGGTATCTAGCCATCCAAATTCTACAGACTGGACACGTGTTGGATAAACTTTTACTTTTTGCTGAAACATAATTTCATTCACAACAGAAATTTGGAGCTCCTTCTCTTTCTCATCCCTCTAAAAGTCATTTAAACTTTTGTTATCAGAGCACCGGCAGCACAGGGCACCAGCGACACCCACTTGCTGCTTGCCTGAGGGCTGGAGCGGGGGCCACGTGCTGCTGGAGGGACGTTTCCAAACAAATGCCGTCAAACTGTCATAAATGTTTCCAGCACCAGGTCTCTGTGTTCAGACTCTTCAAACACATGCTAACGCAAGCCAGAACTGTACTCAGCAAGGTTCCCTTGGGACTTAAGGTAAATTTGTGGGTTTGTGTTTGCTGAGTTGGGCCTTTTGCAGCGTAACTTGGTACTCAAGATGAACGAGGAGCCGTCTCCTGGAAAACTGGATTCCTGGAGACATTTTCATCGATTGCTGTTTTAAAAAATACTTTGAGAAAATATGGAAGGGCTTCAGTTCAAAAGGCTGAGGAGTGCAAGATATTTTATGAGCCTCAAGTGTATGAATGTTCTAAGTCTACTGTCTCTCCTGAACCATCTAGAAAATGTGCCGTGAGCGGGGAGTACAGAAAGGCAGCACAGTGCCACTTCTGTGCTATACAGGGGGTGATGTCTTCCACTGAGGATCAACGCCTGAAGTCCTCCCTCAGCTCCCAGACCCGGGCCATGGTGTGGCATACCAGGCTGTTCATCCCACCGACTGCCCTGCCTGAGGAGGGGCAGTGAAATCAGGTCCTGAGGTCACAGCCCTGTTCTGCAAAGCTACGGAGGGGAACCTACTTAAGATTCATTCAAGCTGATGGGACTTGAGGTATGTCTTTAAGTGTGCATTTTACCAGGGAGCTTATTTCAGTCCTGACCAAAAAAAAACCCATTCTTGGGAACCTCTTCAATAAAAATACTGTAAGTACAGAGCCTGAATCCAGCAAACTGCTCCAGACTGTTAATCAGTGGATCCCACTGACTTCACCAGAGCTGCACAGGAGTCTGTCCCAGCTGCCTAACAAGGTGAAAGCCTCAGCTGGGATCAAGCCCACAGACCTGGGACCAGCGAGGATGCTCAGACCGCTACGGCTCAGTAGTTAGGCTACGTTAAAAATGCACACAGGTGCCTCAGTAAACTCACAGCAGGCAGAGCCCTGCTCAGCTCACACACTTGGCGGGTTTCTACAGAGAGGTAGAAACCGGGAAGCAAAAGGCAGCCTTCATCCTAGCTCCTTGGGACCCTGGCTGTGGGCTGGCCTGAGGGACCGTCCTTCCTTGCCCCAAACACATGGCTTTTGAGAATGGGGCAGGGTGTCTGCTTTTTGTTCAAACCACAGCTGGAAGAGATGGCTGGGTAACAGCTAAGACAGGAACTGGTCAGAGCCCTTGCTCAGGACACTTAAGGCACAAAGTCCCACTTCCCCGGTCGGTACCCAAGGAAATGGGTCATCCCAGGCTTGGGCTCCTGGTCCTGCAGAGCGAGTTCATGGAGGAGGGCGGATGGAGGAGCAGGGAGGAGCTGTGTGTTTGCACTGCCCCGGGGCCGGACGTCTCTGATGGGGAAATCCTAGGCTCCCTGTCGCCTGGGTAAGTGCTGGGGTGGTCTTACAGGGAGCAGTCCCAGAGTGACGAACTGAAGCAGCCCTGGGCATAAGGAAGAGCAGGGTGCACAGCCCCTCACCCCCACAGCCCGGGCTCTCCCCCTCCGCTGCACCCACAGCTGCCAGCCCCACTCTCGCAGCACAGCGTGGAGCCCAGTGAGGCGGACAGCCCTCCGGGACCGCTGGCATCCTCTCGGCCTGGAAACAGAACTAAATCCGTCTTTCCCAGACTCTAATTGCAAGGTTATCAGGCACAATAGCACCACGAGTTGCCTTCAGGGAAGCTGGCGATGGCATTTCTGGGAGAACAATCCTGCCTGTGTACTAAGCACAACAACGGCTGCGGGGCAGGAACATTTTCCTTAGGATACCGGCTGGCCTCGGGCATCCTCCACGCCCCATGGTGACATCTGTGACAGAGCTGGGGCAGAGCTGGGTCTGCGTGAACATGCAGGTCCAGCAACCTTAAAATCAGGAACTGAGGAAGCTTTGCAGCAGGTATAAACACGCTTCTCCGTTAACTGTCCACGTCCTCTCCTGGGTTTGACTCCAAGTTGTACACAATGAGGTAACACTTACCGGTGGAAAAAAAGTATGATTCAACTTCTCCAGGTGCTATGGCATAATCTAAAAATCGTATCTGACATCTAGTGAACATCAGCAACAGTGACAGCTGCTGGTCTGAGACGAATGCAGGAGCGCTGACACTGCAACGTACAAGTACAATATTGTACATTATCTGCACGTGTTCCCCTCCCACCCACCTGAAATGAAGCCTTCTGGGAAGACATCCAAGAAAGAGTACACCTAATACTCAGGCCCCTTGTCTCCTGTGACAAAACCCCATAGAACGGCGCAGATTTAAGAGCAACAGAAAACCTAAAGCAAAACAAAGAAAACCATTTTTAAGAGCTACGCTGAGTGCCAGAAGGCTAAACAAAGACTTTATCTACTCCCAAAATAACAAATTGGTCCAGTGCCACAAGTAGTCTAGCAGTTCTGGAAAGCATATCACTTAATGCCAACAATAACAGACACCTTCGGTCAAATACGACCCCTTTACAGAAATTTACCATATACGACTAATTCAGACAGACAGTAATAAATCAGAAGTCTGTTCCTCATCTATACATGAAATTATTTATAACACAGTGAAATTTTAACATTAGAGTGGTATATTACACAATAATTTTCTTTCATATTTATTTATTTTTCCAACATTTCTTCCCTGAAGTACAGTTGAACGAGGGAGAAAAGAGTCAAGCTATAAAATACTATATTTTAGTAGTAGATTCAACTGCAAACGTGCTGCTAAGACAAACTAAAATAACACCGAAACTTGACGTGAGTTATTTGAAAAGCTCAAAGCAATAGATGTGAGATGATGTAAACCACATTGTCCTCCCAGTCCGTGTGAAAATAATATGTTTGTATATACATAGGTGTATGTTTGTGTACGTGTGTCTGCACAGGTGTGTGTGCATTCTGTACCGACCTGTGGGCTGCTCTTAGGCAAGGAGGAGTAAAATAAGCCAGACGAAGGCTTTGGGGTGGAGGTAGCGAAAAGACTGCCAGGCAGAGGGGAAAATAAAGGATTAAGCAACATGGTATGTATGTCCTGCATTTTCCATACGGCGAGAGCAGGAGGAGCGGAGATGCAATGAAAGCAAAATGAGTATGAGGAAGTTTGTATAAGCAAGCTACAGAAGAAGAAATGACTTCCATGCGCATTACTGAGGCGATTAGCATAGAAAACACCAGGAAACGATTACATCTACACAGATTTGAAAATCATATGGAGTTACAGTAGCTAAAACAAACAGCTTCAAGAACCGCTGGCTTTCCTCATTCAAGAAGGACTTTGGTTGTACAGGTCCAGAGCAACAAGAGCGGTGCCCTGATGGCAGCCAAGCTGTCAACGGTCTCCACTCGCTGGGACGGGCAACCCTTCGTTTCCCCAATTACAAAAGCTCATGTCAAACAACAAGACCCTAATGGTGTTCCGAGCCTCCCCAGACACCCACACACAAGCGCAGGGTGTCCACACGCTGTGGAGGGTTGTGGCGAACGCCTCACTGAGCCGGCACAGAGTTTGCTTGAGCACACACAATCCCGCTCCTGAGCTACGGGCACAAGGAACAAACTGTGGGCGAACAGGCTAGAGAATGTCTGGCCGAGCGCCCCGCCAGCCTTGTGCTTCTTGCCCGGCTGTGAACCGGCAGGCTGGAAGCAAGGAAAGAAACTGGCAGAAATCTCTGACACTTCCAAGCCTCCGAGGTGTCCAGTTGCCCTACAGTTAATGGGATTTAGTGTCTGAACTGCGTGACTGAAAACTCATTTGGTGTCTAACCAGCCTGCTTGTCATCTCTGCAAACGACAGCTGTCCTCCTGAAGCACACCAGCACTCTGAGAACAAGTTCCTGAACATTTTCCTGAAATACTAAATGAGTAAGAGCAACCGAAGTGTGGTGAGAGAGGAGGCAATTCGTGCACGAGAGGTCTTCTGCTGTGCGCCATGAATTCACAAGTCCTGCCTGAATGCAAAACAGCCACGGGCTGATGGAAACTACCAGTGTTCATTATCCTGAATGTATAATTGTCAGGAACAATGTCACTCAATGGTTAAATTTTCATCTCTCAGTTGATTTCCCTATTGGTTTTGGCACCAGACTCCAAATGTGCTGCAGGCAATGGAATCGCCCCATTCCCTTCTCTAATTTTGAGAGACCATAGAAAGTACCCACAAATAGTAAAAATTGTACTAACCTGCAAAACAGTTTCATTTTACCTAGTGTCTTTTGCAATTAAAAAAAAAAATAAATCCTCTTCTGTTTTGCATAAAATGACTGCTTTTTAGAAGACCTAATTACTTTTGACTTCTGTTAACGTTTTTGCTGGGAACACAACGCTGAATTGAAAAGAGTATCTGGTGGCATGACAAAAATTACATGTAAATAAATCAAAACAAATTTTAGTTAGTGAATTTCAGGCCCATGTAATTAATCTTAGGACATTAAAATCTGGTTTTAGAAGAAAGCATATAATGCCAAGGAGCCTAATTCCCACCAAATAGCCACAAGCTGGAAACAAAACACTTTTACTTCTGATGTAAAGCAAACACAAAGGTTAGATTTTGAAATGCAAAATTAATATGAAGGCTTTCATATTTCAATATTAAGGCTTTTTAATGCTGCAATACCTGCTGAAATTTTTCGGTGCTTGGTGCACTTTTTCTCCGTTGCTGTTTCTTTGGGGTTTGGTCCCAGCGTGCTGAGAATTTGCCGCTGGAAATACCGCTGTTGTGGCTCACTGCAGGAACAAGGCTTAAACCACATATGCTGAAGGAGAGACCAGCTAAATGACCAGGACCATAACAGCAGTGCCTAGCATTTCATCTTCAGACTAGTAGGTTGACCTTTAACTAGTGAGAAGATGATACTTACAACCAGCTGTGATTGTGATATGGCACGAAGCAGTTAAAACTCATTGCCCCCGCTCAGCTGGTCCACCGTTGGCTGCTGTTATCCTCACTTTACAGGTGGGGGAAGATGGACAAGGAAAAGGAGCGAAAGCCCATCCAAACCTTACTGAAACCCACGGGCCTCTTTTAGCTATCACTAGAGGGTTCTTGATTCGGCCTCAGCCTTGTCACCCTACTCTTAAGAGGGTTTTGTAGCACCATCAGAGCCCCACCAGCACAACGGCCGGAGGCCAGAGCTGCTCCCCAACAGAGCCCCCAACAGCGAGAAACTACAAAAGACGCTTCTGCTGTTCCTCTTGCTCCAAACCACGTCACCCAGGCTGTTACGCGTGCACAAAGCATAGTGTTAAATTGCAGGGTATAACATGTTAATTGACAGGTTTTCAGTCAAGAGTGGAAAGTTTTAGGTGGTTTACATCGAACTGGTGGCGTGTACTTGCACTGAGCTCAAATATGCAGAACAAATAATAGAGAGTAAATAACAAAGTATGTAACCAAGGATCAAAAATGACACATACATCAGTAGGGCAATGCATATACTTACATATACATATATACATACAGTTATATATGGCTATATAAATTTCTGACTTGAAATTTGGTCTCTGAAAGAAAAGTACAAATTATTTTGAGCTAGAGGAATAAGCCTGTTGGTGGTAAGGAAAGACCACCATTAACACCTAAAATTTTAATTAATGTACTTTTTATTAAAGCTTTTGAACACCTGGACTGCGACAGGAAAAAAAAATCTTAGCACAAAAAAAAAATCAAAGATAAATCTTATTGTACAAGCAGTACAACAACTTGCAAGACAATACACGTATTTCTGCATCTAGTAGCCAGTTTGGACTTAATAAACTTCTGAATTTTAATATTTTTTTTTCAGCCTACTACTAAAACTTCTTTCACACTGATGACTGTCTCCCTTGTTCGGTCTTCATGTCTCAAACAGCATTTAAAACTGGTTCTTTGTCCTCATCCAGAGACCTTTTCCACTGGGACCTTGCATATTATCTTCCTACTTATCTCTGTTCCAGTTTCCCTTATTAGCACTCATCTTTTTTCCCCCATTTACACGTTTATACATTTACCCTTTTTGCTCTCTTTGCTTCCTTTTCTCACTCTTCACGCTTTCTCTTCTGCCTGTCATAGCTCCTCATTTACGCCTACAAATCAGCCTCCGGATCCTTTTTTTTTTAAATCCTTGTTTAATTCCTACCTTTTAGACAATAAATCTCAGCCACCTCCCCTTCAACCTCTGTTCGTATGTCATCTCCTATTTTAACTTTTGGGATAAGCAGACTGTCTTTCTGGCCTCCATACATTCTGTCTCTTTTTACGGTGCAACATGTCTTTTAATTATAGACCAACCTACATCCCAAGGAAGACCAGAAATGACCCTCTCGCAGGCAACGGCAATTTGTTCAGTTTTAAAGTTGGTGCAGATAGCTATCTCATCTGTGCTAGAAAAGAGAACAAGAGTTTACTGTTGCCCAACATCTAGAAAGATAAAACTGACTTTGAACACAAAGCAGAATCAATAAGAAGCACAACAGCTTTGTTTCATTGCCTTGCTCAATGAAGTGTAAAAAACAAACTGACAGCACAACAAAGAGAAAAGAATAATTGATTTTTAAATGTATTCCAAAGGTGACATTTGTAATCCAATTAAGGACAATATTGTAACTTGTTTGTGCTTTTTCCTGACCACGGAATTTCACTTTTGTTAAAGCTGGATTTTCCTTTCTGAGTGATAAAATATCTGTAGGGATCCTCTCGGCTCTTGCCTTGCTTTTTTTACACCCATATTTCTCCGCAAAATAGACCCGTGTTTTACAGGCGCTCTTTTATCTTAGCAGGACGGTGTGTGCGCTGTTACAGCGTGCGCGTAACGTGGCTGTGGCCATCATAATTTGAGTGCAGCATTAAAGATAATGAATAAGCCAGGCGCTGAAAGCTGACCGTCGGCACCACACAGAAGAGGTTCTGACACCCCGTAGCCTCCTAGTGCTTCTGCGTTTGTGCCAAGAAAAAGGGATCGTTGCCAAGACTGTGCGATGTGCAATAGCCAGCCAACGCGATCTTCTTAAGCGCAGCTTGTTTTCACTCGCTGTGTGTGGAAGGAGGTCATAAATTGTTATCCAAAGAAACCACAGAAGAGCGGAGTGCTTTACAATGATTTGTTGCTGATGATGTAGTTATACGGTCAGCCAAAGCCAGCATTGCCGCTAGAAATTACTTTTGCACAGTTAGCTTTAACTGGGACCCGTTGCGCACCCAGGTGAACACTATGGCCAACGAGAGGGACGGAGCATGGGCGGGGGTGGGAGGAGGAAAGTGCGGTGGGGCCAAGGGACCAGGGCAGCACCAGTGCCAGTGCTGGCTGATGCCTGCCTCTGCTGATGGTGGAAGGCAGCATCCCAGGTGAGCAGTTTCTGCTTGGCAACTCACATCGGGCGCTCACTGAGCGCTACGATGGCCTTTATGTTAATATAATCAGAGACATCTCCAAGCACTTCGTCTTGACATCCTCTCCTTGCACGTAATCAGCGTTTCCATGGTACAGTTATTACCTATTTCTATTGGTTCAAATAATTCTTTAGTGATAGAGGTAATCAAAATACTCCAATCAGTGATGATAACTGTATTAATTAATAACCAGCATCAGCTGATTTAATTCATGAGGTATTCTTTCCTCCTCAGATGGCACTGAGGTGAGCAGTTCAGCTTCAGTTCTTCCTAAAACACATAGGAAAATGCAGATACGAGGTGTTACTGTTGTATCACACAGCTGCTGCCATGAACCCTGCACACCAGGGACATGTCAGAGTCAGGAACGGGTCCATCCAGATCTCATGGAAACTTGTTTTGGTGGCAGGAGCTAATGCTGCCTCACCTGTAGCCGGTATTCACTGGAGAAAGCCACCGCACGAATGCAGTGCTGCCGCTGGCTCATTGCAGGGGGTCAGACTGAGAAGTGCTACACACCAAACCAGGAGCTCTGCAGGCTGGGAAGAGCTCTCAGCCACCGATCTCCCCTGGCATGCCGCCCGCAGCCAGGACACCCTTGCTTCTTGGGCAGAGCCTGCTGCAGATGCTTAGTTTCCAGGCAAAGGAAACAGAGGTTGGCTGCAGCTTATGGCTGGCTCTTGTTGCTGCTGCCAGATCCAGTCTTAGAAGCACGACTGCATGGTGCCCAGTCCCACCTATTCCCCTTCAATGGGCTGTTAATGAAGCCTAATCATGTTTATGGAGAGTGCTGTCTTTCTCCCACCAGAAGACGCAACGTCAGATGAATAATATCTACCCCTTCCTTTTCTACTGCTGGAAAAAAGCGACTTCGTAGCATGCTCATAAGCTCCACACTGACGTGTGTTTGTCATTGGCATTACAGCCCGTTGCAAAGTAGGATTCTGATGCTCATTTTTCACTCAGGTGGGAACAGGAACAATACGCAGTCCCACCAAGCCTCTCTGCAGACAGTCAGGGTAATTAAAACGCTGCTGGCTGCAAGGAGACATGCTGGAAGCTAAAGCCCAGCCACACTCAATAGCGCATTCCCCTTGAGGCTGGGGAGCTTTCCTGCCAAAACTTCCACTCCCTCTCCCTAGGTGTGACGTTCCAAGCCTGGAAAAGGTGAGGCATCATTGCATCTCAGCGTGTTGTGCTGCCAGGGGTAGGGACACCAAAGCCACGTTTTGTAGCAACGGTTTCCAGCAGGCATCGGCACGTTGCTGGGCTTACTGCTGACCACCCTCCGGCTGTTTCTGTGGAGCCCAAAATGCTTTTCCTTTGATGTAAGGATGCAGGGAACTTCATGCAATGGCACCACGATGCAACTTGGAAACCATCCACCCGCTTCTTTCTCACAACAGCTTAGCAGGGGGCTCTGGCCCAAGGCTGCCCGTGGCTCTGCTGAAGGTTGCTTGCAGGTGATGTAATGGAGCCTGGAGCGGCCCTGCTTGGCAGGCGGTCAGGGAACAGCATGATCACCATCCCGCCCTGGCACGGATTGCCTTTGAGCTTCCTCTTCTGATGGGGACAAGAAGCTACACGCAGCGGTGCCGGGGTGGTGGAGAAGGGTTTAGGGTCCTGGCCATTACTGGGAAAGGGCCTGATGGGGAAAGAAAAAAATCACATGGGCTCTTTTTCCAGCCCAACCACTGCTTTTTCACATTACGGATTTAGCGAGGGTGCCATCTGCTATCTGGGTAACATCTTCGCAGCAACTCCCTTAGCAGCCGGATGGAGCTAGGAAGCTTTCGGAAAACAGCGGAGTCGGACCATTTCACCTTGCTATCCCCTCCATGCCTGCTAAATAATATTAAACGCAATTCCCTGCCCTCCTCAAAACTCAGTAACAGTGTTATTGGAACAAGCTGTGTGGGTCCTCAAATTTTGTCCTGCGCTAATGAAACCCTGTCAGTCAGTGACAGAGCTTGTACATGGCTGAGATTACCGAAGATCTTGCCTGCAGGGTTTTCCATGGCATGACGTGAGGGATAATCTGGCCTTGTGTGCGTACGGTGAATAAATCGAGCTTTATTAAAGAAATCAATACTTTCAGCCTAAATTATGCCTCCTGCCAGGGAAGTGACATCATTGCTAATCCAGGTATTAGTATTCTGCTGAGCTGGCACCTGAAATGGAGCTCATGTTTTGCTAGGCTTTTCAGAAACCTCCGTTCAAAACCTCAGTACTTGAATATAATAACTGCAATGTTTTGCTGGGTTTTTACAGTGCCGTCACCTGATAACATCAGCACCGGCAGCCTACACTGTGCTTTACTTTACTACACATCTTCAGGATTAGATGCAAACCGTGTGCTTCTTTCATCTTTGTGGGATTTAGATAAACCTCACATCAGGCTGACGCGTCACGTGCAAGACCTTGGGAATGAATGGGAGATCTCCAGATCCATCTCCCTGGGGGACCAGGAACACACTGGGTCCAGAAAGCTTTGCTGAGCTGGAGAGGGGTCTGAGAGCCTCTGAGTCAAAACCCACTGCTCCGTCTCCTTAAAATCCCACCAGCATCCATACTTTCAACAGTGGACAGGTCCACAGATGCCTCCACCTCGGCTCGTAGCCCTTAAAGCAAAGCCCACAGGGAAGTGGGACCCTGGAAGACAGGTATTGGTCGGACCATCAGCCCCACTGAGGCACGTTCAGGGCACGTCAGTCATGAGAGGGCTCCCATGTCTCCATGGGGAACTATGTCAGCAGTGAGGGGCGATCGCTCAGCATCCCAATTAGTGAGCGGTGCCCACCTCCCCCACCCGCCCAGACCCCGAGCACTGGGTCACGGCCATCCCTAGGGATGAAGGCTGGATCATGGCAAAGTGTGGAGCTCTCCTTGCCTGTCCACGCAGCCGTGCTGCCCTGCTCAGAAACAATCGATCAGGGTGATTTACTGACCTTGTATCACTACAAATCATATTGGGTTATGCGGTAGAGCTAACCTACGCAGTGACGTATCCAGGTGATGCTCGGTCTCCCTCTGTGACCCTTTTTGTGAATAACATTAGATGCTTCAGTGCTCAAGGTGGGATGAAGAATTCCTCAGCGTGGGAAACATCTGCGATGCTGCAAAAGCCTAACACCTTTGAGCACCTGTGCTGAAGCACACACATCTCCCTTGGCCACAACTTAGAACAAAGCAAATTCTTTAAATTAAAAGTTTAAATCTTGCTCATTTCTTATCCTGATAGCAGAGAACACTTCAGTATCAGTCCCTGTATCTTAGGAATCAAATATCACGAGGTATAGTATTAAAAAATGAATGCTCTATAAAAAGGAAGATCTGGGTAGATTTTGAATAGGGTGAGAACTGACTATCGATCTCTGTGTTGAGAAGCATCTCCAATATAAAGATGTAGGTCAACAAAGATGAAACTATTTATATGTTTCATAAATTATGCTAGCTTAGATCATGTTGTTTATTGGACATGCACACAGCTATTTCTTATAATCACTAGGCAAATGAGGATTTTTCAATTAATTCTTCCTAGAATTAAAATTTCCTAGAAGTAAAATAATTGATAAATAAGACCACTGATGAAGAAATCAATGAGCTTGGAAAACACAGCTTTCTCATACTGAATGTCTCTGAGATCTGTACTTTGGATTTAAACAGCTGACTCAAAAAAAAATCACAGCTCTGGTAAACTCCAGAATTGTCTGCTGTACTTTTATTAATTTGTGCAAACTTCATCATTGCTATATTTATGGTGGAATAAACGCATAGCACCACTGAGATGCATGACTATTTAGATAAGGAAATCAGCTAAACGCATATGCCCGTCTAGGACAGGGCAAATCTGGGTAACTCTGGGCAGGAATTACTTTTTTCACTAGCCGATACTGCATAGGGCGCACTTGAAAATGCCCTTTACTAGGGGCAAGTCTGGGAGTTGGCCAGCGAGAAATTAACCAAGGCACCACGGGGACCACTGTGAGGAGGCTGACCTGGAAGGTTGGTAAATGATGAGCTCTAACGCTAGCTTTAAAACAATCTTTCGTAATAGGGAAATTAGCTAAATTATGCTCTGTCGAGAACATAATTAAGGGAGCTCTATCTGTAGTAGCAGTATTTGGATAAAACTAGGTCTGACAAAAACAACGTCAGAATATGACTAAACCCCCTGCAAAGTAAAATCTGGACTATCTATCTAGAATAAACTTTCATAAGATAATAGCCAGGATTACCAGCAGAGCAAGCAGATTGACTCTGCCGTGAGCAGACATGTGGGACCATGCTTACGAGATCAAACGAGGATAAGATAATCCCAGGTGAGTGGAAGGTATTTAGTGGATGTGAAAGGCCTGAGGACACTGATGTGCGACAAGTCTTTTGAGAAGTAACCAGGTCAGACAAGCCGATGATTTACTCAGCTCCCCGCACCATGGAAAACAACTTCTACATAAAATTATGGCACAGCTAAAACCTCGAGAATTTTGTTCCGAGGTGACAAACACACTTGGGGTCAATTTTACGAGTGAAAGGAGAGTTGGTTTTGTGTAGAGCCTGTGGGCTTTCCCATGGACAACGAAGCAGAAGAAAACGGAGGCACACCTCCTCCCTCACAGAGCTGTGCAATCAGCAGGGGAAACGAACGGGAGCTGTTAATGCACTTGAACGCTGTTTCTCAGAAATAAACTGTCTTAATTATAAGCTGCTGAGCTCAAAGTGGCAGAAACCAGGCAAAAAAGCTGGCTGCGGGAGCCCAGCTGCCTGCAGGGACGCGGAGTGGTGGTTAGGTGGGAGCTCCTCCCCGGGCCAGCGAGAAGAGGCAACATCCGAGATTTTGGGGAAGTGAGTCGGAAAGAGGAATTTACAGCAGGTGCTAGGCAGGAAGGGGGGGAAGGATGGGGCTGCGTCCGGAGGATGGCGAGGAGGGCGAAGCGGGGAGTGGGGCTGCTCAGGCAGTAAGAGGGATGCGCAGGGTAACCGGGTGAAGGAGCGCGGGACAGCGAGGAGGAATGCGGCAGGGTCGGATGCAGGCTTTATCTTTTAAAAAAAAATTTGAACTATGCCCTCAGGAAAGACAGAGACAGAGATGAAGGGATCTGCTGAGGAGACAGAACATGTATATTTATATCCATATCTAAAATAAGTATGTAGTTATAGATAATAAAAATATATATACACATATACATAAGTGTATTTATAAAATGTATTGATAGAAATAGTCATTATCATAGAATAAAGTATGTGGTGAAAGTTTTCATTCTTGCTTTTGTTTTCCTTCATTACAAGGTTTTATTCCCGAGTGTCGCAGTAACATACTCCTGAATATTGTTCCTACAGTCACGGACTTACCAACATATTTATGTCTGTCCCTCATAGTTACTCTGCTTCTGACAGACTCACTAAATATTAGGCATGAAAAGATTAATTCTTGGATGTCATACCCTCTTCTAGCTCATTTTTCAGTGCCTCACCATTGAAGAGCGTTTTATTTCGCACCAGTGTGGCCCCTCAGTCACAGGGAGAATTCCCTTTCTTTGGGTATGGTCAGACCTCGCCAGAACTGCCGCGCTGCTCTCTTCCCTTGGGGATCTCTGATGTTTATTTTCTTATAGTCTGTAGGAAATGTTATCAAAAGGGAAAATCTAATAGCTTTGGAGGCTACCTGAGGAGACACGGTAAATAACTTAGCATCATCACACGTAGTTCCAGCCGGGCTGGGAGCGGGACAGGTTGGACAAGAGAGCACAGGCATTTCACGCAATAGATGGAGTCAGCCTGCCCTGACTCATACGCCTCTTATTTGTCTGACTTGGAGAGATCCTTTCCCTTCACGTAACCTCCAAGTCGTGAAACAACAGTCACTAACACTTCTGCTTCTCGTTGTGCTCCCTTCCCTCAAAACCTAGACTAAGATTTTTGCTATGATGCTTGAGGTCAGACTCTCGGTCTTGCTCACGGCGAACACCACCTTGTTCCACAGGAACCGATGCTTGGCTTTGCTTACGGAGCAGGGCTCCGAGCTGTGCATAAATCGCACACAATCTGGTCATTCACAACTCATTGCAAATGAGAAAAAAAGAAATCATAAATGGGAAGTGTCCTGGTTTGAGTGACACAGGATTAATTCCTCTTTCAGTGATTTTACTTTTCAGTAAGGTCTCCTGTAATGCTTGGGAAAACTGCATTTTTAGAAGTCTCTTGTGTCTGAATCTGTGAAAATGTTTACTTTATAGCCAGCTACGGTATGCGGTTTCAAGGTCTCAGTGTTTTCAAGCCTTGCCAGGTGCAGGGATGAGGAGGAGCAAGACCTGGGCACTCGGCCCAAGCCGGCCAACAGGATTATTTCATACCATGAATGTCACATTCAATATAAATTAGAAAGTTTGCTGAGGACTTTCTCTCTCCCTTGATGGCTGCAATCCTAAGAACCTCTTGCCCCAGTGCCGGACCCCTGAGCCCTTCCCTTCCTCCCGAAGCCGCAGCGCTGGCAGTGTCCGACATTTGCTGTCCCCTGCTGGGAGCGCACGGCTTCCTGCTGGTAGAGTGGGCTGAGTGTAACCCTCGTATATTTTATATTGGCGTCAGGATCAATATTGTTTTTTTAGAATTATTAATGTTAATTATTTAGTATTATTCTATTAAATCTGTTTATATTTCAACCCTTGGGTTTCCTTGGTTTTCCCAATCAGCCTTCCCAGGTGGGGAGGTGTCATCGGCTGATAGAATAATTGTCTAAACGACAATAAATTGTTCTGGGTTCCTCAAATCGTAACAGGAAGGAAAAAACCTCAGCGAGTTGTGGCTGTAGCACACTGAAAGCACATTTTGAGAGGAGAGGAGAGCTAACCTTTCTCATTCGCATGCCTGACACGGAGGTAATTTTTAATCTCGCGGTACGGGCCACTTGGCCCCATATACCAGCCATCAGACAACCCGCAGCCAGCCATTTCCCTGGAGGTTCTGTAAGGATCTGCCTCCACCCAGCTCGCTGGGCTTCGTCTCTGGTGTGCCGGGAGAAGTTGTTCCTGCGCTGAAACAGAGCAACCTGGCACTCGCCTGGGTAATGAGTAACTGATTTGGTATTTGAAAGAGGAAGAGATAACCTGCATCTCCTAAACAGAGGGAGCTCTGTGCCTAATCCTGCGTGAGCCACCGGTGCGTGACAGCCCTGCGGAGCTGGGAGAAGGCAGCTGAAGCACCGAGATCTCTTCCACAGCATGAACTGGCTGCTGCGGACAGGCCTAATTGTTGGGAAAATGATTAAAGTCCTTCCTAATGAGTCCATGCCAGAGCAATGGCGCCAATTCCTCCCCGGGTGCCTGCGGGCTCCCACCCCAGCCCCTCGTCCCAACTCCGGAGAAACCCATGTCTGAGCCCTACGCACCTTCCCTGGTGAATTTCCTGGTGAAACACGACCGTGGGGCCCGCGTGGACCTCGTGGGGTCAGTGAAGAAGTCTAAAACTTAAAGAAAAAAATCCTAAAAAATAAGCAAAAACCCAGGCTGGGGTCCGATCTCAGGCCACCTGGGATACCTCCTGTCGCCTGCCCGCCCCTCGGGGTGGCCATGGCAGGGTCGCACACACCCCTCCTCCCCACACCTCACGGGCAGGGGGGCTCCGTGGGCTCTGCCTGCAGCAGGGACGGCCGGGCCCGGGCTCCGCGGGTGGGGACACGGGCACTGCCGGCCGGCGGGGCCGGGGCTGGGCGGCGGGGAGCGGGGCCGGGCCCGACGTGGCTCCGCCCCGGCTCTTTAAGACGCTGCGGGGCCGCGGCGGGGCTGAGACGAGCCG
>VYZM01011252.1:2461-26063 GCA_013398915.1 Dromas ardeola | reverse complement strand
CCCCCCTGTGCGGGGACCCCTGTGCCGGAGCGAAGGCGGGCGGGCTGGGCGAGCGGCGAGGCGGCGGGCGAGGAGAGGCGGAGGGAGGTGGGGGTCTGCCCGGTGCCGGCGGGGCTCGCCGCGGGCAACGGAGCTGCTGCCGCTCGCTGGGCTTTGCCCCGGCGGGTGGCTGGAAAAGCGATCCGGGATAAGTGGATAGCCCGAAATTCCTCGGTGTCTGGCTCGGGGTTGGTTTAGATTTCTCGTCTTTAAACCCTCTGTGAACAAGTGGTTTGTCACCGGCGTTTCGGGGAACGCTAGCCGAGTAACGTTGCAACCCTCTTGACGGGGGGTGCAAGCTTAGCAGGTCAGGATTTTCTTATTAGAGGGAACAAACTTGCAATCAAAAGTCAAAATCGTTGGTACTGGTAGTGAGATCATCTGGGTGTTTAATTGCCGCTCTCCAGCTCCCTGAAGGCCTGCCTGAACTAGCCAAAAAGTCATCAGGGAGCAGGGAGGGCTTAATGCAGCGTTGGAAGTCTGAACCTGCCGCCTGTGGAGCTTCCAAAGGGGAGCTGGGCAGCACGGAGCTCCAGGGTGGCACTGAGAGAGCGGCTCGTGGGCAGGAGTACGGGCTTGTACCCTGTCCTGCGTGTAGAACTTCTTCCAGTCACCGTCCCTTTTCCCCTTCCGGTGCCTTCTGGGCACCCCTGCCTCAGGGTAGCCCTTGCTGTTGGGTAATTGAAGAATTAGGGCTGTTCTTCCCACATGAGCCATCATGGGAACGTTGTAGGGAGGATAAATGGAAATATCTTCTTTGGAATAGAGCAAGGTCACCTTGAAGTACTGACTTCAATTCCTTTTCGCTTCTCATTTAATGCATTCCCAGAGCCCTTATCAGAAGATTTGAGTCAGCTAATGGTTGCCAGATCCTCTAATACTTCGTCTCCCTTGGGAAGCAGGGGTGCAGCTGCACCCCGTGTTGCCCAATATTACGTGGGAAATCTGGGGCAAAGCTGGAAACCTGATCCAGGTCCCCAGCTCTAGTGTGCGTGGAAACTAAATAATTGTTTGCTAACAAAGTGATTAAAATCATTTAGGCTCACGTCAATGCACAAAAGAACATGACCATGGGGATGGTGAGAGGAAAAGACAGAAGTAGTTCTTGTATCAAATACCACTTACGTTTTGGAAAGCATGCAAAGTGGAAAGGAATCTCTTCTCCTTTTTTTTTCTCCTTTTTTTCTCCTTTTTTTTTTTTTTTCCCCAGTCCGTGCATTCCTTTTCCAAAGCTCTGTGCAGCCTATATTCCCTTTAACTGAGGACACTCTTTGCCATGATTGATGTCAGCTGCTGTGCGGTAGCACAGCCAAGCACTTGAATAAAAGAAATGGAATCTTAATTTTTAGACTCTACGGTTGTGCCAAGAATGACAAAGGCAAAGTGGGAAATGTCATAAAATTAATTTTATGAGCTTGGTCAGGGTATTAGTGCTAAACCATGGAGCAGTAATGGTGCTAATCCCGTGGAAGTATTAAACAAAGGGCTATCTCAGTAATTAGTGTCAGTGTGCAAATGGCACTGCTCAGCCACTCCGAGGAAGTTTCCTAAGCTTTTGCTTAGGAATGTACCTAAGATGCCCCAATTTAGGTTAATAAACTAATCTTATTTTCCCACATGCCATGAATGGCCGTCTGCTTGTCTCGGACAAAGGTCTTGTAGCAGCTACTTGGCAGCGGGTCTTGCTTGGGAACCGTGCAACAACCTTCCTCGCATCCCTAAAACTGCCCAACTAGCGCTCCGGCTGCTTGAGCGGGAGGCTTATTTTAGCGGTCCTGGCAAGATGGGTCACTTAATTTACGCTTAGCCAAAACTGCTGCTCGGAGATGGGGTTTTGTGACTCTGCTCTAGCTTGCCTGGAGAGCACGAGGTGGCAGCCGGGCACCCACGAGACCCCTCACTCTGCACCAAGGTTTCTCCCATAAATCAGTAGGAGCCCCTTAGAGGATGGGGATCTTGAAGCAAAGTGCTCCAGTCTGCCTGCCTGTGTCACGGCCAAGCTTCCAGTTTCTCTCTGCTGGCCAGGGGGACAACTGGAGGTTGGTAGTCCTCTGTTTCTGGCACAGAGGGACGAGTGGCAAAGTTGACTGAAGGCAGCAGGTTGTGGGCGTTGTGTGGGGATGCTGTTGTGTGTCTCCTCTCCCTGTCTGGCTGACACAGGAGAGCTTCTACGGGTAACTGGAACTGAGCTGTGCCAAGGGAAGTCAGAAGCTCCTGAAAAATACCTTCCTTCCTTCCTTCCCTCCCCGGTAGCTGACCCATACCGCAGCGCTGCTGTGGGGAGCATGCTGGGAGGGGATGGTGCTGCTGGTGGGGTGGCAGGAGGTGCCCTCTGGGCTTCCAGTGGGCAAACCCATGGTCCTGCCCAGAAACCCTGTGTGAAATAAGGGTCGGTAAGGAGCAGGGGGGGCAGTGACGCCTGAGCAGCACCACTGGGTCAGACTTGCCGAATTGATACCCCTCTCTCTGGCTGCAGCTGGTCTCCGTGCTTACGAGAGGTGGTCCTCTGGTGGTGAGCAAACCAGCATTAACCAACAGTCAAGGGTAGTTTAGCAATGACTGGGAGATGAGCCTTCAACAAACACCGCTGTGTTGGCTCTTGGTGGTGACAGAAGGAGGAAAGCCCCATAAAAGCAGAAGGTGGCGGGTCGTGCTCTGCTTTGGTGCTTTAACCCAGGACAGTTAATGGGAGGAGCAGGAGGAGCTCCCAGTCGAGCTGGGTGGGAAACTGGTGGTGGTGACGGCAGGAGGGCAGGGCAGCTGGGGAGGTGGCAGCGCAGGTTGAGATGAGGCAGTTGCTGCTTCTGGCTTAACATAGGAGGCTATTCCCAAGGCTGTAGTTAGACATGATGGGTGGCCCTCCCTGCTGGTCTTCTGAGCGTCCGTTGCAAGTAATGCATGAGAGGGAGTTTTACTTTATTTTAAAGAAGCTGTGGCTCCTTGAGCAGTTGGGTTTGGTTCATACAGCTACCTGGTAAAGGTGCAGTTCATGTAATAGCGGTAGAGTCCCTGGAAAATAATCCCCATTAAACTTCTTTGAAGTGCAGGCATGATCTCAAGGAGTTCAAAATGTCCCTACAGCCCTAATAAGTGGTTCTCCAGTGAGGTGAACTTTGGTTTGTACTGCATCCCAAATGATAGGTCCTGCGGTAAAACAAAATGCCATTGTTGGCACAACTGGTCTGCTTCTATCAGACGAGAGGCCCAGCCTTAATGAAGCATAGAAACTGAAATTATATCCATCTGGGGGGGCATTCGCTCAAGGTACAGTAAAGCCCTTGTGCATGAAACTGTAATTTGTGCATATCCAATTTATGTAACTTTCAAATCCCTGGGCAGGGACAGGAGGACACGTCTCGCAAAGACTGTGTCTCTGTTTTTCTTGCTGTTCAGCAGCAGCGGCCTCTGTTCCCTGTGCCAGTCCATCTGCTTTTACAAATAGCCGTGGAGAGCGTGCCTAAGCCTCCGAGTCTGGTCTGGGATCTGAAGCCAGGGCTGAGAAGTTGATCTGACCACAAAAAAACTTCTCACGCGGTGGAAGGGTCACATTTTTTAAACAGTTGGCAAAATCACAGGCTTGCGCTCCGTTAGACAAACTTTGCAGACCTGGTTTAAAGGAGCCTGTGACCCCAACCCTCCTCGAGCCGGGACGGTGGAGGACACCCTGGTTAACAAACCTCTCTCCTTCTCCCCCCTGCCTGGCCGGGCGCGCAGAGCCACCATGCCCAACTGGGGAGGAGGCAACAAATGCGGGGCCTGCGGCCGCACCGTCTACCACGCCGAGGAGGTGCAGTGCGACGGGAGGAGCTTCCACCGCTGCTGCTTCCTCTGCAGTAAGTATTCCTCTCCCGCTGCCCTGCAAATCCTTTCCCGGTGTAGCTGGGGGGGGTCACAACAGCACGATGCTGGTCCGCAGGAGATGTCCCGGGCTCAGCTGGGACGCACGGGGGATGACAGCGGCCAGGGATGGCTTTGACCATCATGTGGTGGGCTTGACTTCTCTGCGTGCTTCCTAGGCCTGGATGTGCCGAAAGGAGAGCTTGTCTCCTGGAGAGATGTTGTCCTACCTGTCCAGTGTGAGACGGGTGGGATGCACCTCCCAAAACAGAGCACATGATGCTTTTCTCCTCCATTTGCCCTCCTCCCAGCCTTTTCCTCTGGAGTCTAAGGGATCTTTAGGATGGAAACACGGCTTAAGTGTTGCTCATGCAGAGGAGAAAGCCCAGTGGCAGAGCCCTGTTTGCACTGATCTGAGCTCAGCTGGACTTCTCCTGGTGGTCCTGGGACTGGCGGCAGCTGAAGGAACAGCCATCAAACCCCTGCCCTGAAGTCCCCCATGGACCGGGACACCAGCGTGCCTGTAGCACGGCCAGGTTGTCGGTGCTTTAGCACAGCCAAAAGCCTAGACTTTCTTGGCACAGCGGCCTGTGGTTTATTTCGGATGAAAGGAGTCCAAAGCATTATTTTCCAGTCCAACCAACAAGCCCAGTGAGGCATTGAAAATCGCTTTCTCTGCTGAAAAGACCTCAGGGAACAAAGGGTCGCTGTGAATCGGAGGCTCCTACTTTGCAGACAAACAGCCTGTCTGTCTGAATCAGAGAATTTTACCCGGTCACAAACACGAGGTATTGGTTTGTCCCGCTTGCTGGTGTTTAACACCTACGGGCAGAGCTTTATCCCTCTCCGTCTAAGCCGCGGTTGTAACTGGTCCTCTCAAAGGAGTTTGCTGTGAGTCTGCAGCATCTCCTCAGCGCACGGTGCTGGGACGTGAGCCTCGGCGCACCTACGCGCCTTCCCCTCAGCCCTACAGCAGTCACAAAAAAAAAAAAAAAAAAAAGATTAGATGTCTCGGCTGCCTCATTTTCAGCCTTTTATGGGAGTTTCTATTAAAAGAAACATGGAACTTGCAGTCAAACAATGGCTCTAGTGTGTCTGAGTATTTGCTTTCCCTTAGTGCATAGTTCTGCTGGGGTTAAAGTCTGTAGACTTAACAAACATGCATTAGTTGATTTACTTATTTGATATCTGTGTCTTATAAAAAGAACCTTGGAGCTAATGAATGCCATAAGCAAAGGTCACCCCGTATTTTGAAGACCTTAAAATTCTTTTTAAACAAAAAAAATTCATAAAGCTTTTTTATTTCTTTTTTCCCTCCCCAAATTGTTTATCACGGGCATAACGCTGTTGCAGATGGAAAAAGCACGCCAGTTGGGATACAAAAGAAGGTTTAAGAAGGAAATAGTTCTGCCTTCTACTGTAACCTTGAGCAGAGTGCCTGCATTGTGCTGAAGGACAATGTAGGAATGCCAGAAAAGCACGGCCCCTCCGGTGACAGCTGTGACATGGCCCCAACTCTGCCCCAAAACAATGCTGAGGTGGGGAGAAACCTTGAAGGATTTTTATTTTTTCATGGCCAAAAGGGCAGGACAGGGACTCTTCTACACTGATGGACTTCTGCTTCGTGCTGGATGGCATCTGTCAAGGGAAATTGCTGACTCCACTCTCTGGGTTTCTGAGCAGCCTCATTCATCAAACCACAGCAAGTTTCCCGGCTTTAAATGTCACGGTCATGAAGAGGTGGGAGGGAACAGAGCCCTTTATAGGGCTAAGCATAATTCACTAATTCAAACAGCAACCTGCCCCCTCTGATCTCTGGCAGTTCCACAGCCCAATAGGATGAATTGTGAACAAGGAAACCCATAACATCACTTCTCACTTGATTTTTGGCTTACTACATGTGCTGATGGAAATGGTCCCTTAAGGCAGCTTAACTTTTTTTTTTTTCTTCCCTCCAGTGGTCTGCCGGAAAAACTTGGACAGCACAACTGTAGCGATTCACGATGCTGAAGTTTACTGCAAATCTTGCTACGGCAAAAAGTATGGCCCGAAAGGTTACGGATATGGCCAAGGGGCAGGAACGCTGAACATGGACAGGGGAGAGAGACTGGGCATCAAGCCTGAGAGGTGAGAGACCCTTGTCCTTGTGTGACCGGCCAGTACTGTTTTCAGAGGAGTCCTTCAGGCTGGATTTTGTTTAATTCCTGTTGTCTGGAATAGAAAGGCTGCAAAATACCCCAGTATAACCCAAGGGAGGGCATGTAGCCTGCAGTACACAAAGCTCCCGTTGGTGACTACACGAGTAGGCACCGTAGGAGCAGGAGTTAGGGCAGGTAAAGATGCATGAACCCTACGCATGAGCCACAGGGGACTGGATCACGGAGCCGCTGATGGCCCTGCGTGAGCCCACAGAGGTGACCGTGGGTCTCCAGCCAGTCTCCTAAATAAGCTGCAAGTGCAAATGTTCAACAGGTTCTTGCAGGGATGGATTGGGAGAGCTGCGAATCTGGGGCTACAAGAAGAATGGAACTTGAACTGGCAAATGAAGAACCATTTGTGCTTAATTATAGCCAAAACCAAAAGTCCTGTTAAATAGTACTTAAATAGTACTAAATAGTAGTCAAGTAGTACATTCCTGGTTTGATTAGGTTCTTGCTGTAAAGCAAAGCTTGTGGAAAGAAGCTGAGGTATGCCTCACAGCTTGCTTCACCCAGGTTCCCAAATTACTGCTTGACTTTGATATGATGTGTGGTCTCCAGGCAGGGCACAGCCAGAACTGATTAACAGTTCAACCCATGAGGATCAGTGATCAGTTCAGGTTCCAGATTACAATCAGTGGACAGGAACTTCAAAGGATTATTTGTAGCTTTACTATCTGATAAAACTGTGTCCTGATATGGAATTCAGCGCTTCTCTAGAAGCGTAAAAGGTGAAGGCTTCTCGGAAAACTAGCTTTTACAGTAGCTTCTTATTATCCATTGAAGCATGGCCTTTCTCTTCTTGGTTTTTTTCTTCCTACCAAGTGTAATCGGATAGCCTTGCTGGTAACTTACCTCTCCGGTTTTGAAAAAGTACTTTATTCTGTGCTGTGTGTTGGATGCTGCTCTGTTCGCGTTGTTAGGAAGAGCAAGAGGTCACTCAGTAAAAGAGTAAAGACAACAAATGTCCTGTTTCTTCCAGCACGCCCTCTCCCCACCGACCCACCACAAATCCCAACACTTCAAAGTTCGCTCAGAAGTTCGGCGGGGCAGAGAAATGCTCCAGGTGTGGTGATTCTGTTTACGCGGCAGAGAAAGTAATAGGAGCTGGAAAGGTAAGGAACTGCACGGCATTTTGTACCTGCTACGTGGGCTTTACAGTGATGTAAAGTTACGTAAACGGGATGTTACGTGGGTTCCAGGAGGGAACGAACTGCGGGGCAGAGTGACCTTAAAACTGCATTTCTCTGACAGCCGTCTGCCTCGCTATGGAGAGCCAGAATCTGCTCTGAATTGATGAGAGTAGGCCCAAACCTTTCAAAACGCTGCCCTGAGCAGGAAGGTGTGCGGATCCAGGGCTTTGGGCCACTCGCAGAAATATAGATGCTCTCGCCTGCTACTGGCGCACTCAAACTGGGCTTTCTTGCACCAGTCGTCTATAAACAATACTGATGCAGGCATCTCCAGGTAGTGCATTTTTTTACCAACTCAGGCATTCTGTGTATTTAAACTATCTCTTTTTTTTTTTGTCTTTTTTTTTAATTTCTTCCTAGCCGTGGCACAAAAACTGCTTCCGATGTGCTAAGTGTGGAAAAAGCCTAGAATCTACAACCCTAACTGAAAAAGAGGGAGAAATCTATTGTAAAGGTGAGGAAAGAAACAAGGGTAACTTGTTTATGGTTTAAGGTAATGCGTTACAAGGGCAGGTGCTGAATTTATTCCTGGTATAAGAAACTTCCAGGCTCCTGTCAAGATGGAAATACTCCAGAAGTCATAGCTGAGGAATTAAATTAGTATTACTGAAGCTGCTGATGTGGTTTACATCTCCATCAGGCAGAACACTACACACTGAGAAATGCAGCAGCCGCCCGTGCCCTCTGCCTGGGGCAGAGAGCAGATCAGGGTAAGGAAACAAGCCAGCCACCATCCTGCCCTGCCTTCCCGCGTGGTTATCGTGGGTATAAACTTGATCCACACAGCGCTTTGGTGACAACATATGTCTTAACGGCTATTTAGCCACAGAACCGACATATGAATTGCTCTCACAGAGTAGGTTGGGAGCTACACGGACCGAACAGCCGCAGCTACCGAGGTCAGCCATGGCAGTTACGCAGCTTAACAAAAGGGTTTTAGGTGTTGCTTCCGATGGGGATGTTCTGGTGACTAACGGGACGCGGCCGAGGGGCTTAGCCCAGACAGCGCTGGTCTTAATGAACGAGCTGGAAGCCTCAGCCGGTGCCCATTCATCTCTCTTGCAGGTTGCTACGCCAAGAACTTTGGCCCCAAGGGATTTGGGTACGGCCAGGGAGCGGGCGCCCTCGTCCATGCCCAGTGAGGGGACACGGCTCAACACCCCCTGCGGCCCTGCTGAGACCCTGCTACAAGAAAGAAGAGAGTTTCCTAAATGTTACTAACTACTGTGAAACAGATACTAGTTACTGTAGTGCTTGGGCCATACATTCAGCAAATGATTTTTTTTTTTTTTTTTTAAAAAAAGGCACTGCTTTTTTTCCTTGCTTTGTGTATCACACTGTAACACTCTTAATACTGAGTATCGATTCAATAAAGCTTTGCTTGTTGATATATCCTAAAGGCAAGCGTTACCCGCTTTGCTTGCAATGAAAGGGTAAGGGGAGCGTTGTTGGGGTACTCTGGGCGTGCAGGGGTGCAGATACAATGATAGACTTAGTGCAGACCACCTCTGAAAGCCCCGTGTGACTGGAAGCTGGACATACATGGCACTGGTCGTGGCCTTCAGAGGTGAGTGACAGTCCTCCGGTATCACACCACTATGTGCAAGTGCAAGGCAACCTGCTGCTCACTGCACACTAGTCGTAAATCTTAATCTACTGCTCTGTGCAGTGACACAGCTCTGAAAGTGATTATAAATAGCTGTGTGCCTAAATGGATATAGAGCCTCTAGTGAATGGAAAACAAACTTTTTTCACTGCAATAATTTGGTATTGAGGCGTTATGATGCACAGGATTTACTGTGGAGAAGGTGTACTCTCCCAAGACAGCTGCAGTTTAATACCATCCCTACTCAGCAGCTGACCAAGCTCTGGACCATCACGTCAAACTCAGGCTTAAGAGAAGTTTTTGGCCTTTTCTCAGCAGTGTTACGACCCTCACTCAGTTCTCTGAAGATGGTGGTGGGGCTTCAGCCTCTTGAGGACGGTGCCTGGCAAGGTAGCTGTAGTGCAACAACAGAGCAGAATAAAATTCTGCCTTTACACACTGTAGTAGATAATGAGACTTGAACTCAAGTTGACGGGCAAGGAGTAATAGCAATTAGACACAACCAATGCAGTGTAGATCTACTCCATGCAAACACACCAGTTGGGTGAAAGCTGTAACAGCCAGGAGCCCCGTCTCTGATAATGCTTCTAAAGGTCTTCAACTAGGGGACAATTACTTTTGCCTTAGCCAGCTCTTGAGTGGAAAGCTCACAGAAGAGCTTGCCTTCTTTTGGGGGCTGGAGCAGCTCCCACCACAAGCCTGCAAGGCCTAAGCTGACAGCATCTGCAATTACTGCACTTCTTGTGAAGCAAATGGGAGTCACCTCCTCACCATGAGATCCAGGACCAGCCCACCACAAAGGCCTTATGAGAGAATGAAGTACTTAAGCCTAAAACCGTGGTGCAAAAAAATCACCGTTTGAGGCAAGCTGCCCTATTTTTATTCAAGTAACCAGTATTTAGTATGAACAGCTTAGCAATTTTTTTTTTTTTTTAAATCTAGTCCCATGTTTCTTGAGCACTGGAAGCAGACCTTCACCAGCATGCTCAGGCTCCTTTTGCAAAGCTCATGGCTTGCTCTTGCCTAGAGTAAGGAGGAGGCACATGAGATCTGGGCATTGATGCCTCTTAAAAGCACAAACTGTACTTCAGGGGAGCATGCCTGAGTTCCAGCAGGCAACAGGCAGTTGTAGGAGTTTCTTTCCATCCCTTCCAGTGAAGGCCATGCTATTGCACAGCAAGGGCTTCACCAGAGGCCAACCACATCTGCGGGGAGGCACGAGCTCCCTCCCGGTGGCTACAACCCACATAATGTTCTGGGGTGGAAGGAGGAGGTTCAGTTTCGACTCCCATGGTGCCCAAGAGAAGTTGGTTAAAGAAAAGATGAGATTTGAAACTCTTTCTGGTTTGGGAAGCAGGCTGATACCTCTGGGGGGAGGAGGGGAACCTTCCAAGAGTGAATTTATGGAGACACATTCAAGACAAGACTGGGAATGCTACGATAAAATAGCAAGCAAGTGTGTCAGCACGGTCTAGAGCAGAGTTTCAAGCAACATCTATGACTGCGGTCTGAGGTAGTGAAGCACTGCAAGCCAAAAGCCTAATTAGAAAAATACGTACTAGTCAAAATAATACACAAAGAGCATTTTGTACGGGTTACAAAGGAACAATGTGGATATGAGGAAGAACAGACCGCCGGCTCAAAGTGTGAGCCAAGAGCTTGTACATTTCACAGAGAGGGAAAGCTTACAACTGAAGACGACAAGGGTAAGGCAGAAGCAGCAGACATTTGGGGTGGGAGTGAGACAGCAGGCAACAGCACAGCCCAGGAAACCTGGGCAGAAACCTTTGGTCCTGCTAATCCTATTGATGATCCTAATACTTTTCTCCTAGAGAAAAAATAATAAAGCACTTTTCTCCTTTGCCAACCTGACAGTTGTGCAGGAAGGGTTGATCCTCTCCCACTCTTCCAACCTGAACAAGGACAGCTCTAACTCAGAAGCGGTATCCAGCCCCTGTGGCTAAGAACATGAAAAAAATGACAATATCCTCTTTCCATCGCCTCGTTACCTGATGTAAGTGCTTCCTCTTCTCAGGAATGGCATTATAAAATGCTGAGCAGCACTGTTCGAGAGACAGAAACCAAAATACTGCTCTTGACACACTACTGAGCAGATGAAACTGCTCCCCGTTAGTTGACGTAGCTACTGTAGTGGATCTAAACTCCCCACATTAGCAAGAGTTGGCAGGTGCAATTTATGCTGACAAAACCAGGCATGTAACATATTGTTCATTTACCTACAAAAAAGAGCTTTCAATTCTTAGAAAAATGAACAGAAGAAATGTTCAGAAGTGATTTAAACCACTAACAATCATGGGCTTTCCTTTCATTTCCTAGAGGGAATCATAGCGATGGCTCACAGCTCCACACTGCTCTACATCCCAACAAGTTACATAAATTAACTACAGAAAGACAAAAGATATGAAGGGAAAAAAGAAAACTTGTAACCATAAAGACAATATACCTGTCAAAAGAAATGAGTCCCTTACACTGAAGTGCTTTCACTTGGTTACTATCAACTTCTCAGCAGCAACAATACACTGATGAATAAATGCTCAGCCCAGGATGGAGTGATGCTTTGAGTTAGTCTCAGTTTGGAGCCCTAATTCCAGAAGAGACTTTGACTTCATGGTCTGGAGATCTTAAGTAGTACGTAGGATTGGAGGCAATGTGAAGAGGCCACTAAGTTTATAAGATAATGCAAATAAATTCAACCTGGAATTAGTGCAATTTTTACTGATCTCCATTCAGTAGCCTGAGGTGGATGAAACCCAAATGCAAGCATTCTGCCCTCATAGCTCAAAAAAAAAAAAAATCTGATTTCACTTAAAGGCAGCTCGTGGGAGGTGCGAGGGAGTGAACTCTAATCAAGCCATAATAAGGGAGCAGAGGGCAGGCTTCTTCCCAAATAAAACAAACCAAGTAACCAGCTTTCAAGTCATCAGGATCCCACCCATACCTCCCAAGTGCAGCAAACTGCTCTGATGGAGTACTGCAAATCTCTGCTGGAGACCTTCAGTACAGAATGTCTTTTTAAAAAAAAAAAAAAAACAACAAAACTTTCCCTGATCTTTACCAGACAAGTCAAAGGGTGGTCAGCAGAGGCGAGCCTGGGCCCAGCCTCACCAGAACCATCGCCTGGGGAAAGGGAGAACAGCAGCAACAATTCTCAATCAATGTCAATATTGAACCCACACCCAGCAGAAAACACAGAGACTTTTTTTCTCCCCGTCAGGTGTGCTCTTAAGTCCTAGCCTTATACTTTAATACATATTGCTGGTTATAAATATCCTGATTAAATTCTAACTTGGACGTTACTTTGTTTCTACTCAAAATCTAACCATTAGCACGGACCAGAAGAGTCAAGGTATTCTGTCGCCTGCAAGTGCCACCTAGAAGGACACATTTTGGTCATACCTACTAACCCTATGTGGATATCTTGCTTACCCTTAGAATACATCAATATCATTAAATATGTACATTTGGCCACACACTCTGTAAAAGCGATTCTCTGTGAGAAACGTTATCTTGTCACCATCTTTACTCAAAAGAGTACATAATTAGTGAATGGTAACTATAATTGGTAGTACAAAAAGGTATACTTTACCGAAGCCCAGTAAAGAAGTCGTTCACAGGATTTCATATCAGCACAGAATTGGGTGCATGCTCTCTTTAAGACACTTGTAAACCTTTCTGGAAACAGACTTTACTAAAATAAGATGCAAGACAGCAACTATTCTCTCAGGGTACGGCTTCTGAAATGGGGCAGAAACAACACTGTGTGAAATCACATCCCAAGTCAAGACAAACACTGCATCTAAGAGTCAATATTTATTTGATTAATAACTTACAAAATTTAACAGATTTAATTTATGTAAGGAGAGCTAATTTATTAAACATTTTACAGGTTTTTTTTTTGTTCACAATGTAATACATCAAGATCTCGACAGTATTAAAATAATACTTGGCACAGTTATAAATAAAGAATATACAAAAAAATCCATAGCTTAAAATGTAGTGAAGCTGTTTTAACCATTAATTGAAAAAAAAAAAAAAATAGTATCTGGTGGACATCAAAGAATACAGAAACCTGCAAAGAAACAGCACATGTTTAGGGCCAAGACAAAATTCCCATTTATTCTACCTATGTCAGATTAAGTTGGTCTGATCTGCTGTTGGTCTGGATCAGCTTTGCTAAGTTTCAGAAGCAATGCAGTTTTGGTTCAACAAGTGAACTGTAAGTTTGATAACTTGACAGAAAAACGCTGCATAGTTGGCTCCCCCCTGCTTGTTTTTATGATTTCACATCAAACGATTCAGTGTTACTCAAGACAAGTTACATTTTGCACTGGAAACTTCATACATCCCAAAATCCATATATGCAAGTTAATTTTCACAACTACCTACTATTGCTCAAATTCTGCAGGTCTCAACAAAATTGTCACCAGAGAGCTATTAACAAGTGCAGAACTCACTACGTGCTACCAAAGATCACCTCCTCTTCTGCAAACGTTTTTGACATGGACTGCATGACACAATTCATGGCCGTTAACGCTACTGGGCAACTAAAACCACGTACTGAACTGCTCTTCTGGTGCGAGGCGATATTTAATAAAGTGGATTGAAGTTCTTCAAGTCAACCGATCCCCAACAGAAATGGGAAGGAAAAAATAGAACAAATATGCAGAACATTACTGCTGATTAAAATAAACAACATTGTAAAGTCTTCGTGCATTTTTCCGATTAGAAAAAAAAATATGAAATGTCAACTGTTTTCACTGAAATAGAACGTGTCTTCATTAGGATTACAAATTTTGTCTGACAAAAATAGCAAAAGGTTCTTGCCACCCCTACGCCCAAACCCCTCCCACTAAAACTGTGTCCAAGACGATGTTGATTTTTCCAGTATTAAACATTCAAGCACTCTAATGCTGCACTTCTGTAAATCCTGATATCTGGTACTTGCAAACTAAGTGCGTGTCTTGAGATCAATGAACAACTACACAAAAAATGTTTACTTGCAAATACTGAACATCAACTATTTACAGTTTCACTGCTCCTCTCACTAAGGCAAGGGCCGGGAATACCACTAGATTGCTTTATTACCTGTAATCTGCATATTACAGAGAACGCTAATTTTGCCAAGCATCAAACATGCAGTGAATTTGCAGGGCATAATGCCTATTAACAGCAATATTGAACATCACTAAAAGCTCATTAGATATCTTCCTACATTTTTTTTGGTTGAATAAAATGAAAATGAGCAGCTTTAAATACACTAAACACACACTCACAGAGAGAAAACTATTTGATAAATTATTTATATACAGATACACATTCTTTACACTGGTCTCAGACATCTGCTTTCAGGTCCCTCCCCGAACTCCCCTCACAGGTTTCCTCGAACCACTGGGTTGCTACAGCACTTAGAAGAGAACTAACCTGATTCTCAGTCTCTCTGTAAACAATAGTTAAGGAAGCAGTGAACAATTCACCAGGAGTATATGAAAACACCATAACAAAAATCAGTGCATCACATTCAAGAAAAGCCCCTTTGGAATGCAATTTCAGATCATTCCTTACCTTCCAAACATATCTGTAGCATGAGAACTTAAAAAAAGAAATTAAAGGTGATTTCCACGTGCCAATACACCATTTTCTTCAGAACGTTGCATTACGTATTCTGTGTGCGTGCGCTATTATGGGAATTTTTTAATCTTTTTTTTTAAAGTTTCATTTCCATTATTTTACGTCCAAACAAAATAAGCATTTCAGACAACTTTGGGTTCTTCTTCTGCAGTTGCATTCAATTTAATACTATCTTGTCCTTTTATAATTGGAATTTTTGCTTTCACATTTGTGGTTTCCCCCACGCAATTTCGCTTCCAACTTTTCTCCAATGACACTACGCTGTACCGTATGAGGATCAAACCTAATATTGAAACATTGCTAGTTTGTAAGTTGCTTATATAATTACTTCAAAGATAATGAGTTCTTTTCCATTTTTTTTCCTGAACAGTATATACTGTAATCTAGTTTTACAGGTGTATCATGCATTTAAGCAGGGCTTTAACAGAAGAGCTTTCCATATTTGTGCAATTGTTTATTTCAGACTATATAATCTCAGAACAGGGTTATTACAAGTATTTAGTTGTACCACTAACTGGTGGCAAAAACAATCACCAAAAAATGTGGGCAACGTATTTTTTCCTCAACATTATCTGATGTGCCCCACTGCTATAACTTAACACGTTACAGGGGATTCCCACCACATGATGTTTATAACAGTATCAAAAAGCACATTTTTCAATGTATGTAACTACAGAAAATCTGTATTAGAAAATCACATTACAGGAACTACAACATAGCGATCAGTGAACTCTGCATCATGAAATTTAGTTTTATATTCTAGACTCTCGTTTCAGTGGAATTATTCATATTGGGAAATAAATTTTTCTGCTCAGCACAACATAACTACTTATGTCAATACTTCAACAATCTCATGCTCCATTGTGAAAGACCTTAAATAAAAAACCCAACAACAAATACTGTGAATATGCTGTCGCAAATAATTCTTATGTTAAGAATTGTTAAAATCCCTTTTTGATCTTCCTCCTCTTCCTTATCAGATTTGGCAGTTTATTCTGTCCATTTTTACTTTTGTTAATAAAATTCTGATGAAGAGAAGGTACCTTAAGATTCATCATCAGCCCTATACATAGCATGCTACTCTTCAAGGGATGCGGATTCGAGAGAGAGAGAAAATTTTTCAGGCACCACTCAGATATGATATGCTCACAGGACGAAGGTGGTGCTACACCAGCTGGTACCCTGATCCTGAAGTTTGGTCATATTCTATTGTATACTGCCTTGTCCAGTCCACAATAACAGGCCGAAAAAGACCACAGCATCTGAATTCAAAGAAGTCTATAATGTTCCTTATACATCCATGGCTACAAACAAAACAAAAACACATGTTAGTAAGCAATATCATAGCTCATCTAACAAAATACAACATTTTTTGTCTACCTACAAATTCGGTTCTCTACCCTTTAAGCTCCTAACTGTAGAAAACCCATTCAGGCAAGAAGCATCTTAGTGCTTGCTGATAAGCAAGTTCTGAAATGAGTAGTCACCAGACCAACAAACGCTTGATCCTTGGACACAACCAAGACACTGACTTTCTTCCACTATTTACCAAAACCATATGGAGAAATGTAACATGTTGTTGGCAGCGCACCATCATGGTGCATGGTAATTCAGAGCCCTTTCTAAGAGCTAAGTTGCATTGTACAGATGGATGGAAGACAAAACAGTATGAAGTGAATGTCATCTTAGAATAATTTCCATTTTTATTAACACCTATTTCTGTCATACATACTGGTTCACCAGCTGCAGGTCTAAGATTAATTAAGTCCCTAGACAACACAAATATAAGAAAGCATTATCTGAATTAAACGAACTAATCAAGTGCTTTCTGCTGCTGAATCAATTAATTGTCAAACATTTAAGATACCTACATCAAAATTCCAACATGTTGGGTTTTTTTAACTTAATTACACATGGGCTGAATAGATCATGGTTTTCTGGAAGAGAAGCTCATGTTACGATACATGCAAGAACAGGTCTAAGCAACAAGGAGATTACAACTACTTTATGTCAATGCTTCGTCTGACAGGTCAGACATCTGGTGTTATTTTCAGGAATCATTTTATAATAGCAGCTATTTCAGTGAAAATGGTTTGCGAACGTGACATTAATTTGGGGATGAAACCAGTAGGTTTTTTCCTATCCTGTGCACCACCTTGTGTTCTTCAGGCAAAACAATTATCTGTTTTTGCTGCAACTCTAACCTGTAGGAAGACTGAAACTATAGAGAGATGCTTGTCTGCTTCTCACTGAAAGTTTTGTATGGAGAGATATTAAAAAAAGATCACACAAAATTCTCTTCTAACACAGAAATGAAATGGCAACAAGAACGCCTATCTCCTGTTTCCCTGGGTGTCACCTGAAAGAGCAGCATCTCCCACCGGAAACACAGCATATGCAGCAGGATGAGACATGCTTCTGCCTTTTCTCTGCTCCTTTTGTAACGTGCCCTCAACTCACCAATATTCCAGCCTCATGCCTTCATTGATTTCCTGCTTTGGCTCCGCAAGCTGCTCTGTGCTGCTGCATTCCCATCCCAGTGCGACATCATCCCTGAGCCCCTCTCTCAGGTTGCACCCTCATCACTACAGAAACCAGAAACCCAACCCACCCTTAACATACTGATACCCAAAAGCCCGTGTTTCACCCATGCAACACCCACTTCAGTTCCTGGGACATCCAGCTCCCTTCTCCACAAATAGCTTTGCCCATGCCCTTCCTTCTTTTCTCACAGTAAAGAGAGCAAGGGGAGCAACTGCACAGAGCAAATTCAACAGTACATTAAATATCAGTCAGGAGAAGCGATTGCCTGCTGTGGGAGTGAAGATCCAGGTCAACATCGACACCATGTAATAAGCAACTACCTCTGGTCTGGGCACCTGATTTATCATGAGGATATTTATTTCCCCATAAAATACACAGCAAAGTATGACCACTGCTGGAAAGCATTCTTTTCTGTGTTTATGCATCCCCACATGGAGTCACTACAAAACGTTTATTGCTCCCTTTAACTGGGTAGAATGTGTCGCTGTCAAAACAGCTGACAGAATCAGCATTCCAAATAGTGAAAATACTCTAAAAGTATTTAGCTATGCTCTGTTTCAACAAGCTGCACAATTCAAATCTATGCAAGGCTACACAAAGAAGAAATATGTTTACACTTTAAAACTTACTTGAATGGGCTTTCAATAGACGTGGTTGTAACTTTAAAGTGCTTGTATCTTCTTGCGTTCATTCTTTCATTTGTCGTGATACCCAAGCAAGATATCTGAAGACAGGAAAAAAGAGTAAGCAACTTAGCCCATGTAAAAACCTGCAAACAAGCCCTGCATGAGCCAGACTGAAAAAGCAGGACCAAGTTTACTGTTTTATGTTCCTTCTTTTGAAGAAGAAATTTTTGACTGGGGAAATTATCAGATCCTAACATAAAACACCATACAGCAGCTGTACCAGACTGTGTAAAAGGTTTAATTTTGAAAGTAATCAGAAATAAATAGTGATCACAGAATAAACTGACTTTTCATAAGAGATACCTTTACTATATTGTCAGCTAAAGGGTACCATAAATAACAGATTCAGGAGTTATTTTACATGGCATTTGAACGACTTCATTTTCCTCCTGACATTCTGGTTATACCTCCAATAATATATTTTCCCCCATTTAAAAATTTGTTGCAATAGCACAACTTTTCTGTCCACAAGACAAAATGATGACCAGAAAAACTGTTTGGGTTTTTTTGTTATTGTTGTTGCTTGCATTTTTCCCTTTTACAGAATCATTTGGCCCAAAGTCTATGATTTTCTGTAACAACTTTCCAACTACAGTAGCCTAAACGGGTACCTTAAGTAAAACTGGAGTTTACTGTAACGTGATGCAATGGGAAACAAAAATGTGAGAACTTCCTTAGCAGCCTTATACTACAGAAAGATAAAGTCTTGTAATTCCAAGTGAAATGCAATAAGTCAACTCTGCTGCATGTTACAAAAGCAAGAACATTTAAAAAGTTAACTTTGGGCCGGCTTGCCTCATTTGGGTGTACTTAATATCTCAAGCATTTTCTTCACCTCCATGAAGCCCAGTGAAGTTTCATGGCTATGTATATAAATGGGCTCTCAACGGCCAACTTTTGAAGTAGGAAGTAAAGGTTTTAAATTATTTTTCTAAGATAGTAGGTAGTGTTTCGACAGTAACTCTGGCCAGTTCAATAAGGACAAGCCCAAATTTTATGATAGAGAGGGAAAAAAAAAGCAGCAAGAGTAGGGGCTGTGCAGTTGCAAATCGAAAGAAGCAATTTAGAGAATTTCTTTATCAATCTCATCATTATGGCAAACTCTGAAGAGATTTGCCAAGAACATCCCCAAGTTTTCTATGTGTAAAACTCTTAGGAAATTTAGTAATGTGACTGTGTGTTCCGTTTTCATTTTTCCAGGATTATTAAAGAAGCCAAACACTAGAATTATTTTGCTTAATGATACAAAATACTATGAGATGTATTTTTGCCAGTGGCATAATTCAAAGATGCATCTGTACACAGATCGTATTAACAGGAATCCTCAATGGGGAACTTAATGGATCATGAGATAAGTATGATGGAAGGCTCTCTGGAAAGTTACATGCTTATTCTGCTAGAAGTCTGGTGGGTTAGACTGCCTTGAAATCCATCTTAAATACATGTAGTTACCTCTGCTCATTTATCTTGGGCAGGAAAGACCTCTAAAAGGCTGAATGGCTCTCGCTCACACATACAAGATGTGTGAAATTGATATATGTTGTACATGATGAATATTGTAGAGAAAGGAAGCCAAAACTTAAATTTCCTGAAAAGTTTTACCTATGCCTTAGAGGATGATTTTTATTTCCAGGATCTCTAGACAGATTAAATCGGTAAGTCTCACGGTTCGTTAATGACAAGTCACACTGAAAGGTTATCAAGTCATACTGAAAGGCTTTCAGTATGACCTGTCTTTCCTTAAAAAGAATAAAGAAAAACTTCGGTTTGGTCAGATTACAGTACAGTAATGTGATCAGATGATGAGAAATCACACTGAAGCAGTGTAAGAAATTATTGCATCCCCTTTGAAGTTACCACCCTCTTTCTGCTAATGACATACTGCACCATTCCAAGTTTGACCCACAGATCTTATCCTCTATTAGTCTTTATTGCTTTTCTCTGGTCTGTTTTGCCTTTTTGTCATGCTGAGAATGGAAAGCAGGAGGTAGGTATTTTAACCTCTTGCAAAAAAAAAAAAAGCACAAGTGAAAGAAAATGAATGATGCCTAATATCCAGAGAGAACAGATGCCTGCCTCCTCCAGCATGGCTGAGGGACTGAACACTTGGTCTTTAAACGACAGAAGTGTTTGAGATTCTTATGTCACTCCCAAGACTCAGCATTACAAATGAAGTGCTCTTCCATACCTGATACATCTGACACATGAGTAACACAGCCACCCACATGAAGTGAAAAACACTGTTTAGAAACATCCAAAACATCCACGGAGAACAGGTAGCAATCTGTGTAATATAGGTCCAAAATCCATCCTTTGCATAACTTGTCTCACAGTGGAAACCCCAGTCTAGAGAAAAAACAAAGTGCCAAAAACCATACAGAAGAGTTAAGATATGTTTACTGTACATCAACATAATGCCTACATTAGAACGCATTAAATTAAATAAGAAAATTACAAGGTGCCAAAATAGTTTTACTTGCTCTCTCTTCCTTTCCCAACTCCTTGAATACATGACGTATGCACATACTTGGCTGTGATGAACAAAAAAATCTAGGAGAAGAAAAATATCATCTTCTAACTTAAAATATCCAATATAGTCAATTACTACTATGCAGTTCAATTCCAGAATGAAAATATCCAAAACTCTGGTAAGGCAGAAATCTGTAAAAATCTATACCAAGAGATAAACAAAGTATTTATAAGCAATTAAAAAAAAAAGCCAAAAAACCACATTTACTCACAAGAGATACATCCATAAATCATCCAGCAGATCATAAAAAGCAGGAAGAACAGGTACCCCATAAAATAGCGATGGTTCCCTGCTCCTAAAGTTGCACAAGAACAAGAGGGATCAAATTACTACACTTTCAGAAGACAGACAACACTACATCAGAAAGTGTAACTGCTTGCTTAGAAGTACTGCTTATTATTGTATACAGAAACTTACATAACTAACTTACTGTATTAAGGCAATATAATCTCAAGACAGTTAAATTAGCTGGTTTAACTATGATTTTTTTTCACTTCTGAGACAACAAAGCAATGTTTTATTTTCTTCAATTTCTGTCACGTTACGGCTGCAATTCACACAAATGCATTTCATTAGTAACCTCTTTCATGAGCGAGTAAAATTATTGACAGACAATATGTAGAACAATGTTGGTGACAGCAGTTGCAGAGCCCTGAACAGCCAGGAATCACACATCAAAAATATTTTTAAAAATTCCATTAAAAAATCCTAAGGCTGCAGAGTTCACTCTCTTAAAAGAAAGACAAACATGAAAAAATATACAACCTCCCTTTATAATAAGCTAACTCACAACTTCAGTTTAAGCCTGCTTGATGGAGCTAGCTAAACATAAAATATCTAAAAGAACTTGTAAAACAAATACATTCAACCGAACAGACAAGGCCTAACAACCTGGCTTAAATAACGAATGGGATAAAAACCAGTCTGATTAAGAGAGAATTTAAATGCAAGAAAATTCAGTTATTAAAAGACTGATCTATTTTTAACATTAACAGACTTAAAAAGATGCCTTTTATGCGAGTACATCATAATTCTGAAGTACTCAGCCTTCCTTCTGTTCTTGAAATATGTCCACTGTTGCAACCTTCCAACAGCTCTAGGCTCTAAACTAAACCCACAGAGATGATAATGGGCTACAAAAGATTTGGCTGTCATCATCCACCAGCACAGCATTTACTTCTTCATTATGTCAAATGTTTTGCCTGCTAAAACAAGAGCATCCTCTGGAGGCAGAAAATAATCAAGTGCTTTTAGCAAGTGAACTGAAAGACTATATAAATAAGACATGAGGAAAAATCCACATACAACACAAGCTAGACCAAACACAAGACATTTCCTTGAAAATCAAACAAGTTCCTTCAGACATAAAATATGTTGTAACGATCACCTAAGAGCATATGAGAAACAGTGTTGGGAATGTCCCTAAGGTACCGCTTTCATTTGCATTCTAAATTTCATAACTGTTAAGTTTCATACAAGATATTTTTTAAAAAATGGAAGTTAAACAATGAGCTAGAGGTCTATGTGAGAGGCATCTGACGAGACGCTTCTTTCAGCAGCACCTTCAATGATACTAAACCAAATTCTGCTTAACAGGAATCTGTCTGTATTTCATAAAAACATACGTGTAGCGTTTAAAACTATAAATGAGACAGGTGCAATCTTGGTCACTGTTAAAAAAAAGACTTGGGAAAAAGAAAGTGGACCAACTGGCTTTCTTCTGTATCTTAAACAAAATGGGGCAAACCCCAGCACTAGTCTCTACAGTTTCACCCTGGACTGGCAGGAACACAGTCAGTTCCCCTCCACAGTTAAAACAATGCTAATTTCTTTTATATGGTTGTTGTGCTTATATTATACATAAGTAAAGATAACTGACTTTTTTACTGATGGAGTTACATAGCATGATTCAGACAGTTTGTTTACTTCTTAATTTTTCCTACTTTTAGCTCCTTGGAGAAGAAACTTTACTGAGGGGGAAGTGATCGCTATTCTAAACCATAAAATAATTTCTCATATACACAAGACCTACCTTCTGAGTCACTGCTATCAGAACAATAATTCAGTACAATGTCAGCATAACCCATGCGACATAACAATTTAAAATTTGGCTCTAGCTCCTTTCATGCTACTATTTGAAAACTAAATTTCTGCTGCAAGTCTGCAGTTTGTTTGAAATGTAACTACAAGTTTAATAAAAACTGTTACTTTTCATTTTCAAACAACCAACTGTAAAAAAAATAAGCTATTTTGATACTCCGTTAAAAAGATAAGTATAATCACCTTTAGAGACTTGCTCACTGTAATTTTAACTAAAATTTTGCAGGTATCATGAAAATAATTTACCCCAATTGCCAATTTATTTATTTTTCAAATAGTCTGCTCTTTTTGTCAGCCTCTTCAGAATGGTAAAAATATTCTCTCTCAATCTCTTTATGTGCCAAGTTTTATCCCTAAAGGATTTATTTTAGTGTCTGTACACACTCTTACAATATTTCTCAACCCTATATTTAGCAAAATTCTTATCCTTCTAACACATTCAAAGAAGACTACGTAAAACATTTCCAAATTCCACCTTTCCAGAAAGGCATGATTCATGTTTCCCTTTTTGGCAAACAAACCATGAATGCTGTTTTAAGAATGGATTCTGCTTTGTAATCCTATGCTCAGAGTCACCATGTACCAACCAGAGAGACAGAGAAGCCATATAAGGTCATTTAGACCATTAATCCCTCCAGTTCATGGCTACTCCCATAGTGTGATTTCTAACGCTTTTTTCCCCAGCATACTTTCAAGTGTCCTAATGTCTACCTTTGCCTCCTGCTATCTCAATCTGTACAAGACCACTAGTAGGAGGATTCTGCTTTTCCATCACCACTGTTTTTTAAAAAACATTTCCTCCATCTAACTTAATCCCATTACTCACATACTCTCCTAATACACACAAACTAAGGGGTCTTTTTCCTCCCCTAGTTGTTTTTTATGCTTTTTGATTTACTAATTCAAATACTGGATCTTTCTGTCCCATCGACAAGTACTTCTCAGCTCTCTTGCAAAACATACTGTCAATAAACACTCTCTAAAACCTAAGCCTATGCCCCCCTGCCTTTTTTAATTAAAAATGTCTTAAGTTTTTAATTGTAAAACATCTAAAATACAAAGGACTGATATAAGCCCATCTCCGCGAGACTTCAGTGATGCTCTCTTACGATTCAAATGCCAGCACTGACTATTTTACTCTTGATCATAAGACCAAACTACTGTGACTATCCATTATTAAATATATTTGGAAGGACTACAATGATGCATTTATTTGCCGT
>VYZM01011248.1:6340-27204 GCA_013398915.1 Dromas ardeola | reverse complement strand
AGAGAGAGAGAGAAAAAGCTTTCCCTATATGATGTTAATATCTCTCTTTGCCTTGCATGTATTCTATGCTGCCGTAAATTTTTATTTCCCATACTTGTGCTCAATTTTACTCTTGTCCATCGATCTAATTACATAGTTAAAAGTTCACAAATAAAGTATGTTATCCGTATGTTTCCAAACTCTCAGCCTTCAAATGAAATCTTGTCCCATATAGAAAGAAATGAGGGGATCAGCTTTGATATTTTGAAAATAGAAGGTTCGCTGAGCTTTATCTGAGGTAAGAATACAAAGGTAAATTTTGAAAAGAAACCTGGAAAATCCTGAACTTCTCATTTTGATTAAAAAACTGTGATTTCAAACAGTCTGTTGTATGCTTGCTTCCTGTAAGATCTATGGGGAAAGCAGGATAGGAAACAAGACTAAACTTCAGACTTCTCCATCAAGGATCCAGAAATTAATCCAGTTCATATCAAGGAAGTAGCACTTCCCACCCCTACTTGATTTAAAGTGAGAAAAATTAATGTAAACATTGAATTAAGGAAAAGGCATTTTTAATAAACTTGAATATATTGAAGCTTGTGAATTAAATATAATCACTGATTAAAAATATAAAATAGGTCAGGAAAAATAATTAACCAGAGAAGATAAATTGATGCTTAATATTTTTCCTTCACAAGGTGAGGTTTTCTTTTAATAAAATATATGTACCCGGATATGCTTTCCAAACAACAATAAGTAATCCTAATTTTATTGTTTTAAACAACACACAAGTGAAACTATAATGTACTGAGTATATTATTATATATGGAATGATATATTGAATGATGCATTTTATATAAATTTATTATTTTTTTAAATTACACTGTAATTCATCGTATCAGAATCCCAAATCAGTAGTTGTCTCTATCTCTGTGGTAGGTCATATTAACTACTTGAATTAAAATTCTTTCAATCTTTGGTGTGTTAAGAAGCAGAAACGCAAGTTTGAATGTTAGTGTTTATTCCCCTCTCCAATTGTTCCATGAATGTGTCTTGCTAGTCATCAGCCTTATCCTGCAAACCCTATGAGTGAACTGCTCTCCATGAAGCTAACGAAGCTGTTAAAAAGTTGTTAGTGTTGATGAGGGACAGAGTCAGAAACAGGCCCCTGAGTGCTCTGCTGCTGCTGGTGTGCAGCTGAACCTCTTATTTAATCTCTTATTGAAAGGTAGATTGGGACTTGGACTGCACAGCATCTACCACCATGTGCCTATATGGATGGTGGCTTATGACATGCAAAGAGAGATTATCCATATCCAGACTAGATGATAGAAAGGAATAAAGAAAATGTAACCTCATTGCAGATTCATGTCCCAGTCATCAAGAGACTTGGGGTATTGTGCTATAAAGTGGCGCAGGCCAGCAGAAAATGGCTTCTCTATACACCTGTGATAAGGCAGGAAGAAGAATACATCTCAAAAGACTGCTCTAGCAATTAGTGAAACTTACTGCCTTACTTCCTCAAAGTCATGATCTTCTTCCTGAAATCTTGTGTCCGAAATCTTTTATCAGACTGCTCCTGAAATTTATATTGATAGTATGTATTTTATTTATTAAGTATACATGTTCCCTGTAAGTAATGGAATCCCATCTAAAATGTTCGCATTAAGGTGAGCTTGATTACTCTCCAGTTGCCTAAAACAAGGTCTATCTTAAATCCTTAAGAAGCTTAGACAAGTAGGACAAGGCTTATATTATATATTAAATGTATATTAAACTTTTGGTACAGTTACTGTTATGTAAATATTAAAATTATGGTCCTGAGTATGTAAATTTTTTCTCAAGTAATAGCTGTTTCAGAATAGTCCTATACAATCATTGTGTAAACTCAAATTCACGCTTGAAGCGTGAAAGCAGAAATTAGAAAAATAAAGTATTAGTTCAGTTAAGATATTTTGCATAACCTTTGTTAAGATGAGACCCTAACGTCATAGATTTCAGGGTTTGGTCAAGAATTTAACAGTTTTTGAAAGTCAATTTCCTTTGCTTATGTCAAAGACTTAACAAATGCACAAGTAGTTGTAACTGTTACCTTATCAGCCATAAACAACTTTTTTTGACCCTGTTTCACTTTTGTTATGAAGAACAGTATTCAGCACAGGACAAGATGGAATTCAATCTGTTGGACACCTAAGTTTGCCTGTCTACAGATGTGCAGGTAGGATCCAGTTGCTTAAACAGAGGCATCTAATGATGTTTGAAAGCTCCTAATGTAACCCACTGGGCTTCTGGTTCTTGTTCCAGAAGGTATGGTTCTCCTGCAGTTATCGTGTTATAACTGCCAGCCCTGTGTGGATGCTCAGTAAATATACGGTGATGCACAAGATCATTAAAATGGTGTTAGATGCATATGTTTTAGCAACTGAACCCCATCTTACTTATCTATACTTGAAGGAGGTCCAGTTGATAGCATCAGCAGAGTAATTCAGCTCAGCTGAATGTAAGCATCTAAGATGTGCTTCAGTAACTTAACCATAAACCATTACTGTCTTCTGATATGAACATAAAGTGTCCCAAAATGGCCTCTAATTGTTGGACCAGAAAGACACTAATTTCCTGTGTGTCATATCCGTCAGTTTTTTCTGGACATTTTGGATGGCCACCTAAGCCATCTCTCAAATAGCACAAGGTGCCTTTGTGTAGGTAACTGAACGCAATCTTAGATGTTTACAATAGTGGGAAATAAATCCCTCCTCAGGCTTCACTGACAAGACCTCCATTAATTATAATGGGACATAGGATCAGCAGGGTGGTATTCAGTTGCCACACACCCAGATGTTCCTGGGTACCTAACCCACCTCTTGGCTGTGGGCAATTGAATCAAATTTCTTGGTTGCCATCCATTTACCCACTCTAGGTTTCACTGATTGTTTTGATTAGGCATCCATTGACTGTAAGGGAAGCTTTAGCACCTATCTCACCCACACACACCTGAAAATTTGGTGTCTTAGTGTTTAATTGAATCTCAGTCATAATGCCTAATTCTCAGAATTCTTTATCTTTCTTGCTATAGAGATGCCTCTGATGTATCAAATTGGATTTCCAAACAAAGCAGAAGATAATGTTACACTATTGCATGACACTCTATGGTAACTTTGGGTCCATACTGGGTTTTTTTGGCAGTGTTTATTTCCCAGTGCTGTTCTGGAAATCTCATGGTCTTTATATTTTAGTCATCTATAGTCATTTATAGTAACATTACTTTAATTTTGAAAAATAAATCAATTTTAAATTCTGAAAATTAGTTGTGCTGTACTTATTTCCTGAGCTTTGTATATAGAATTTGTTATTTCAACACAAAACCAAACCATATCAAGTTCCTAAGGTTAAGTTTACATACGACTTTGTTACTTGCTTTGAAGGCAAATAAAATTCCTCAATTACATGCCACTTTAGATGTCCAATTCCAGAATTCTAATCTTCATAAATCCTCAGAACACCTATATTGAGCTATAATTTACGTTAGAGATATATTATAGTCAAGTGTGTGAACATGGTTATCTAGAACTATTTTAGTTGTTTGTGTATCTGTACTTCAGTATAGGGCGAGCAAATATGCCATGGAACCTGCAGAAAATAGATGCCTTTCAAGAGGGGCAGTTAGAGGCCAGCTACAGTACCCTAAGATATCTAAAATTACCCAACTGTTTTTAGGTAATTGAATTTCCCATTATAGGATAATTATGAAGACTAGCAAAGTCATGGAACAATAACTGCCACAATATCAACCAATATTGCAATGATGTCACAAGAGGGACCTCACATTAGAGTCTTGCTGAATTTTGCTTCACTACCCTACAAAGACCAAAATAAATTATATTCTCCCTACTTAAGCAACATTAGCCTTTATACTCTTAGCTTTTGTAGTCAAAAAATAGCATCCCTAAGGAATAGAGGCTTAATTTACAGTCCAAGACACAAAAGAAACATGAGTTAACCCGACCCTACTCCTCCTCTCAAAAACACAGAATAAGTGTATTAATGTTCTGACTGCAAAACATATTGCTTAATATTGTTCTGCAACATTTATTGGTTCTTCAAAGACACATACTATTAAAGCACCATTCCTGTACTGCCAAGATTAAGTTTATCCTACACTAATGTTTTATTGTGATCGTTTAAATGTTCTGCAAGTTTGAGGTTTACGTTTTCATTTATTCTGGTTGGTTAATGACAAAGAAACTAAATCTTTAAGAGTTTGCTTACTGGAATGTTTTAGTTGTAATTTTAACAGGATTGTGCAAATTGACAGCCTTATATAAAACCTTTCCTGTAAGCAGCATGCCTTGAGAATTTAGTCCATCTTAGTCGTAGTAACACAAACATTATGAGCAGCTGAAGTGTGATTACACTGAAGAAGAAAAAGTATGCAGGCTACACTGGTAAGTATGGCTGTATGCTTCAGCTAGTGTAAATCAACGAAGCCCATTTAAGTTAGTGGATTCTTACCAATCTACATTAGCTAAAACCCTGGCCCTGCATTTTCTTCTCAACAGGTCTGAACATCAACATTGTTTTTATTTTCTTATGAAATTCTATATTATAATACAGTACTTAGGTATGTTTAGCCAATCAATTTGCTGGGTAAATGGAATATTCTTAATGCTGTAATTGTGCAATTAGAGTCATTTGGTCTGTGTAGAACTAGCCACTCTTAGATTAGCAGATTGATAAGGATACAGAGAGAAGGCCAAAGCATTTTTTAAAACTGAAACTTTATTTCATTATCATGTAATTGGGTTAGGTTTTATTTTGTTATTCCATATTTCAGTGGGTATGATAAATATGAGGTGCCCTGAGGGTGATGCTCGTGCTATGATTTGCCTTGTCCAGGGTTTATCTGGGATAACGTTACTGTCCCAAGATTTAGTTTTGGAGCACAGTATTTGGAATAGCCCAAATATCTCAGTAACCATGGAATTAAATATATTGTGCTTTACCTATATAATTTTAGCACTTATGCTTTTGTGTAACACAAGTTTTGGTGCATTGTCATTGCTAACTTCAGTAGAAAATGCAAGCGGATTTAAAACAATACTGTTAAAAATCTTGCTCTCTTTTCTGCTGCTTTACTGTTTGTAACAAAGCTTGATGTTCAACATGAGGAAGCATGGGAAAGGAATGTTTAAAAAAATACAAAATCTTCATTAATTTTTTTTATTTCTATCAACAGTACTCTCCTGTTTGGTAGGATTATACAAAAAATATAAATGATCTGTTGTACATTAATGAAGAATGGAATTCACTTTCCCGCTTTATTTATTGTTGCTGTCTTTTTCGTGGTGCATATGCAGTACAAGAAGGTTATGTCTACAGTAAGATATTAAACAATTCTTGGATAATGGCATACAATTATGTCTCCCATTAAATTGTTTGAACAGTACATGGCATGCTTTTGGCCTGGGCCAACTGGTACTCTGCAACACAATTCCTGGACATTGTTTGGATTTTAATACCAACCAGCAACCTTTCTGAATAAACAGTTTGGATTTGGCCACTCTCTTTTCAGGATAAGAGAGTTCAATAGAACAGACTTGTGCTTCTTTGTGCTGGTTGGCACAAAACATCTGAAAATGGTCCCAGGCACTGTTTAATTTATTAGGCTAGATATAGTCTATGTGTCTTCCTTAAATTGTTCATACATTTTCTTTTTTCTTTTTTTTATTTTTTTTTTTGGTTATAACAAAGGTCTACCTGTGCCAATAAGTTATTTCTGACAGTGGTGGCAGTCAATGTTTAAGGACAGAGAACAAGAGGTTACTTCCTGGGTATACGTTCTCAGCTTTCTGAAACCTGACTTCTGAAGAAAGGGATTGCAGCCATACATCTTGCCTTTCACAAAGCTGTGCAGCTCTTCCTGAACTGATCTTGCAGTGTCCTGTGGCAGTGCATTCTTCAAGTATATGCACTGTATGTCTAATTTGTTCTAGAGTGGTCCCATACAATTTCATCTTGTTCATCTTTGTCTCTTATGCAAAGCATTGATTGTTCCATCCCTATTCACCTCTATAATGGGTTGACCTTGACTGGACACTGGGTGCCCACCAAGTTGCTCCAGCACTCCCCCTCCTTGGCTGGACAGAGAGAGAAAAACACAATGAAAGGCTTGTGAGTCGAGATAAGGACAGGGAGAGATCACTCACCAATTACCGTCATGGGCAAAACAGACTTGACTCGTCAAAGTTAACTTAATTTATTAACAATCAAATCAGAGTAGGATAATGAGAAATAAAACCAAATCTTAAAAGACCTTCCCTCTACCCTCCCCTTCTTCCCAGGGTCAGCTGCATTCCTGATTTTCTCTACCTCCTTCGCCCGAGGGGCTCAGGGGGATGGGGAATGGGGGTTGTGGTCAGTTCATCACACATTGTCTCTGACAATCCTTCCCTCTCAGACTCTTCCCCTGCTCCAGCATGGGATCCCTCCCATGGGAGACAGTCGTCCATGAATTTCTCCAACGTGGGTCCTTCCCATGGGCTGCAGTTCTTCACGAACTGCTCCAGAGTGGATCCCTTCCACAGGGTGCAGTCCTTTGGGAAAAGTCCTCCAACATGGGTCCCCCACAGGGTCACAGGTCCTGCCAGCAAACCTGATTCAGCATGTGCTCCTCTCTCCATGGGGCCACAGATTCTGCCATGAGCCTGTTCCAGCAGGGGATCTCCATGGGGACACACCCTCCTTCAAGTGTATCAGCCTGCTCCAGTTTGTGGTCCTCCATAGGCTGCAAGTGGATTTCTGCTCTACCATTAACCTCCGTGGGCTGCAGGAGGACAGCCTGCCTCATCATCCATGGTCTTCAGCATGGGCTGCAGGGGAATCTCTGTTCTGGCACATGGAGCACCTCCCCCTGCTCCTTCTTCACTGACTTTGATGTCTGCAGAGTTGTTTCTCTCACATATTCTCACTCCTCTCTTTCAAGCTGCTGTTCCACAGCAGTTCTTTTTCCCTTTCTTAAATATATTATCCCAGAGGCACTACCAACGTCACTGATGGGCTCAGCCTTGGCCAACCGAGGGTCCGTCTTGGAGTTGGCTGGCTTTGGTTCTATCGGACATGGGGGAGCTTCTAGCAGCTTCTCACAAAAGCCACCCCTGTAGACCCTCCACTACCAAAACCTTGCCATGTAAACCGAATACAACCTGCTCCACTGAATCCACTGTGTTATAGAACCCTCTTTTGCTCCCCTTTAAGTAATTTCTTTTCAAAGCTGGAAAGACCCAGTCTGATCCATATCTTCTCACATGAAGGCCTGTTTATCCTTTTTCTCTTCTGAATCTGTTTTTTTAGTTTTGTATCTGTGTGTATGCATACAGGGACATACTCATGAAGACATCACAGCACAAACTGTTCAGCTACGTATGTGGAAATGTTTCCTTCCATAGCAGGAAAGCAGAGCACCAGCTGCAGCATACATGAATATTTTCATTTATATTCCATATTTTAATTTATATCTCCGTAGAAGAGAAAACAAGATGAGAAATTAGATTCTGTGTCTTTAGGTGATCAGAGAAGGATTGAAGAAAACACTCTAACACTAACTACTTTAATGTACAGTGTTTTTAGCATAAGAAATACAGTGTTTTTCTTTTCTTTGGTAAGGTTAATTCTAGCATTAGAATTAAGAAAATGATGCACTACGTGGAGGAAAGTAAGTCTAATCAAACTTAGAACAAAGAAACAAAGAAAACTGTATATGTCTTTTTTTTAATTATTATTATTATTAATATTTGCTTATTTGGCAGGGGTTTATGCCAAATTTCATTACACTTTGAAGGATTTCTACCAGCCAGAAGTTCTGAAGAATAGTGAGCCTAACTTGATATGTATTTAGTATCATTCTCTCTCTTCCCTCTTAGTATGGCTTCAGCTACACAAGTAAAATTGTGGCTCTTTCATGTGTAGGTTTGTTATGCTTTTACTTTGGACACTTTACTGCTTATCTTCAGGAACATAAGGGATGCTGTGCCATTTTACAACTCCTACACTGGCCCAGAAAGAAGCGTTAGTGTAGAAACCATCTACTTCCTGATTTAACACAATTATCAGGTTTAATAACTTCTGAGAGGCTAATTGTGCTCCAAGCACATCAAGTGTTTACATTTTCTTTATTGAAAGAGAACTGTTTTTGTAGAAGGAGGCTTTGCAGAGTGTCCAGTTTGCAGTTAAATACAGAATCGGTGCAATTATTCCATTTAGGATGAGACTTCATAATAATAAAGGTTCTAGCGTAGAAGCTATTCTGTTAAGAAAATGTATGCTCATATAATTCCTCCATCTCACTAATGCTGTTTTAAAGCACTACAACTTCTTGATACAGAAGAATCCATTCCTTGCCTTCAGGTCAAAGTCTCTGAGATTCTACCAGAGCTTCTTGAAAAACCCGGGACTGTAGTAAATCCTAGCATTCAAAAGTAGAAATCAGAGACACACACTCTAAAAAAAAATAAATAAAAAATCATGTATCACAAAGAACAAAATGAGGCCACAGTTTTTTGAACTCCTTTGCATATTACTTTTCAAGAAATAGAGAGACTATAAAGCATAAAAAAAGAGGGGAAAAAAACATAGATCAGAGTCTGTGGGTGGCATTTATTCAATGTCCAATAATTCCTCTAAAATTAGGATTTATTTGATCTTAAGAAAAATTGCAGAAGGTGTTTTTTGTTTTGTTTTGTTTTGTTTTCCCTACAAATGGGGATTTCCTTCACTCTGAACATCTTTGCATACAAGTCAAATATCTTTATCTTACAGTAAATAATTTGATGCAGTACATTCATTGTAGGGTTTGGGTAGGACATTTATTCAGTAAGAGAATGCGCAGAAAACAGCAGACTGACCGATCCAGGAGAAAGAGTATGTAGTTGAGTGTGGAGGATATAAATATGTGGATCTCTATTGCTCCTTCTGAGTAGTGACAAAAAGGATTTTTTTCGTTGGTTTTCTGTCTTCTGTGGCCAACTAGGCATGCAAACAAGCCCAGGGTCTTCATATACAATTCAAAGCTTCATGCAACTTGAAAGTGAGAATCATCAATAGAAAGTGAAGGAAGAAAGTTCTCCAAAATATATCTTCACTTCTGACAACATCACCCGGCTGAGCTTTAGCTAACATTGGCTAGACATTAGGAAAGATAACTAATAATAATAATAATCATGGGACAACAGGTTTACTAGCAGAGATATAGGGAAATCCTCTGGCTTTATCTGAAAGGAAGATGTGGGCATTTTCCTGGTCCTCTGCTTGCCTTAACAAAGTGTTGGAGATAAAACAGGCCACGATCACATTTAATGGAGACAGTCATTAGACTGGAATTCCAATGTCTATGGACAAAGACTGTTAGAAACCAGCAGAACTGCACTCAATTAAACTGAATGAATAGAACTGAAACTTCTTCTGTCAAGAAAGCATTTGGCCTGAAGTTTTTCCATTCTTTTGTAGAAGTAAATTTGAAATCGTTGTTCATATTTCAACATGTTGACTCTGTGTCCCCTGGGTACACTATTGCATGGAAAACATTTGCTGTATCAGATTTTTCAAAGGTCAATAATTCCCACTGTATTCTACCCTTGGGACTTGTGTGTATAGATTCTGATGCTGAAAATTTTCATTGTATTGTTTTGCTTAAAGTGCTGTAAGAGGTCTATTAGTTTATTTTCTTTATCTTCAGAATGTCATATATTCTGAAGAGAAATCATCATGCCGAATAAAGAAAAGTATTTGGATTCTTTATTTCAAGCCCAATTAATACAGTTCTCTTTCCTGATAGTACTGTTAAGACCATTAAATTTCCATATTAGTTCTAGGAATATTTCAATTATAGAGGTCACTCAGTTATGAATATGGGCTCATGTGCAGTTGTAAACAAAATATTTTCTTTGTTTTCAAAAGAAGTAACTGAAATACTATTATCAAGGATCTCCACAGTTTCTAATGCTGATATGGCTAATCCTTAAGCCCCTGTGGAGTTAATTAATATAAATATACAACTTGACTAAACTAGAGCACTGTGCTCAAAACACTCAGCGGAGACCCTGGGCTGTGTCTGCCAGTCCCAGAGTGCATAGTGTGTTAATACTCAGGTGACAAAACCTGGTTTCCAAAAGACCTTAAACACAAAAACTTTCCCTTCACCTATCCATCAGAGACATGCTGGACTACAACCTTGCTGTCCTGTTTACCGCTCATACTTTGAAATTGAGTGTATATGTCATTCTTCATATCTCCATTCACTTCTTTATAACACAGGCCTTCTGACATAATGTGCCTTATTTCCCTTAAGATGCAGTCTTCAAACTGTTCCCAGATTTTTTCCCTTGTCTTCTTCCACAGTCCTCAAGCTGAACCTGAGTGAAAGATAGTATAGGCAGTCCTTGAAATACGACTGGAGCTCTACGTTTCTCAGGAAGAAGCACCAAGTCCAGTTGGATAACAGCATTTTTGGAACAACAAAACTCCTTTAGAGATGGAATCAGCATCAGACTATTATTTTACTGACTGAAAATTAAGAACCCTGTCTGCATACATCTGAAATGAAAAGGATGCAGTCAATGCATTGTTTGGGTCATTATTTCTTTTCTTATCAAGTGCTTGAAAACTTCTTCATTAGCTTTTTGGAACAGTGTAACTAGTCTCTGAATTTAAAATATGCTTTTCTATGAGCGGAAAAACATTCAGTTCCTTGAAAGCTAATGGAAAGCAAATATCAGATTGGTGTATGGCTAAAGAAAATCAACTCTAATTTTAAGTAAATATTTGTGAAAATTTGTACTGTAATGATATGGTATATAATTGGTAATTATAAAGTGGAAAGAATTTTACTTGTGTCAAAGAAAAAATAAAAAAAAACCTAGTGTTTCCCATAAGATTTTAGTGACACCTCAGAACTAGAACAATAATAATAATACAGGTCAAGATAGTTTATATGTTGCAACACATATGGAAAAATAAGATGGAATACAGATGGAGATTCTCCAACTGGGCTTTGAGGATTTCAATTCATGCTATCAGTGCTTTTTGAACATAATTTATTCATGTGTAACTACCTAAAGGCAGTGCAAAGTGGGATGCTGTTCGAAACTAACCACATATTAAATGTAAAAGCAAATAGAGAATACTTTTTATTGAAAGATTTGTCAATGCATGTTTGTATTATAGTCATAGAGAATTAGGTTCTTTTATTTAAATTTAACGATAGCTAAGTGGACAAGAGAATGAAAAAATGGGGTGTGGAGTGGAGGGAACATAAAAAAAAACATGTAACTTTAGCAAAGCAAAGCTAAAGACTTTTAAATACAAGTCTTTCAAAATTCATTAGTACCATTAAATGATAAGCAAGCGAGGAAACCTCAAATGATTGAAGTTATGTCCACCTAAGCAGGCTGTGCAGTCCATAGAGAAGACCTGTAGTGAAATCCCGTAAAGAAACAGTGCTGAGGACCCAGTGAGCATTCTGTACATGTTTCGGGGTGGGGGGAAGAGGAGGGTACTTAGGATTAGCTCTAGTCTGAATGCCCATTAATGGCTACAGGATTCTGCATGTGCTCCTGGCGTGTGTCTTTTGATTTAGTTTCATCAGAAAGGCATCCAGTTTATGCACTCCAATACCCCTCTACAATGACAGCAGAAGTACAGAAAAAATTGGAACAACTGGGAGATTTGTTTCTTAGATGAACTCCTAAACCAAACTAAGGCATTAATATAAAGAACCCATGCAATAAATAGAGGGCAGCTCCTCCATAAAGAGAATACTGTCAGAGCTCAGACTTGGTTCATTTTATCTTTAAGATGTCCAGAAGTGTCTCACTGCCTTGAATTCTTTTATGAAATCAGAGGTTAAGGTTCCCACTCCCAGACTTTGAGCAAAAGAAAGCATCAGAAATTTTTATATTCAGTGAATACGGGAAAAGCTTACTGAATAACCAGAGTCCAGGTTGTTGTGGAAATCAGAAGAATATTTTTTTTTTTAAGTGCAGAAGAAACAAATCATGAACATTAGTGTTGCTTTGAATAAAATTTCCTGGGCATAATTGAGCAACTGATTCTACTTCCAGAACAATTGAAAAGAAAATGAGCAATACATAAATTACAGAAGAAAAATCAAGAAATCCTTAATATTTCTATTCAGAAAATTAAAATAGAATTTTTAAAACCTAATCCAAATAAATCCTAATTTAGTAACTATTTTTTTTCACAAGACCATTGAAGCGCAATGTTTAAATGGTGCTGTTGCCACTGGAATTTATATGTAGCTTGAGCTTTTAGATGTAATCTTACAAGGTTCTCTGAACAGGGAAAATTGCTTTAACACTCACTAGTTGGTATATAAACCAACAGCTGGAAGCTCTGGGATTTAAATCCGTTAAACTGAATAATTCAGAAATTTGAGATTGATACTGAGATTCTGTCTTGGTTCTACTCCTTACGTGACCAATATGATCCAAGCCTTATTGACAGAAGACTCAGCATGTGCTGAGGTCATTACAAGACCAGGCACTGCAGGGCATGCTCTAGTGGCAGAGATTGCAGGGGTTTTTTTTGTGTGTGTATGGTTGGACTCGATGATCTCAAAGGTCCTTAACAACCATGAAGATTCTATGATTATCTGTTTAGTCATTTATATAGCAGATTTCACTTGATATCAGAACCCAAGGGATTAATCTCACCTCATTCAAACAGCAAGTTAGTTATTCCAGTCTAAGGCAGTCCTCAAATGCTCCTTCCATAGTCGGCAGAGATAAAAAGGCACTTCTGTGGAGTGCCTAAGATCATTAAGGTGAACTGTATTCTGGAAGTGCTATTTTTCTCTTTACTGTAAAGGGAGCATACAGAAACCAGCTTTGGCTTACACAACAAAATCTGAGATATAAAAACTGAGAAGAATACATCAGATTTTGGGTGCAGGTTTCTGTTTGCTTAATGGCGGTTAGGCTGAATTGGTACACCAGCTCAAAATCGTTCCTAAACTTCATAGAAACCCGGTTACAATCACTGCTTTTGGGTCCATTTTCACCTTGAACGACTCTGCTTTCAGTAGTGAAGTGCATACTCATGGTTCTGGTTTTACCTGCTCTTCTTTTCCTCACGTTTGTTCTGTCTTTACTGGGGCGAATTACCGGGTGTGGGAGAAGAAAATCACATCCTAAAATTATGTTTTGTTTCTTTGAGCTATTGTTTGTATATGACTAGTTTAATCATGCACAACATTCACCCTTCATTACACTGAACACTGTTAGTAGTAGATGCCTCTGAGCACAATAATGCCTAATTTGCATTAATCTTACTTTGCTCAATTCTTTTGTAGTGATACAAACATATGCCACAAATTACTCTCCATTTTTTAAACCACAATAAATGTATGAGCTATACTTCCATATTAAACAGCACTTAATATACTGAACTCCTCTAAAGTAACTAAAAACGTTATAATGTTCTCATTTCTGCAAAAAAATAGAGAACCAAAATGTCTCAGAACAGGCAACAAAACAGTGTCTGTATAACGATGCAAACAGGTAATCGAGCACAAACAAGATTTCCAAACCATAAATAAATAAATAATCATACTGCAGTCCTGGGGTTTTAATGTTTTTACCTTCCCACTCCTCCGCTTTCCTGCAGGTACTGTTTTTGCAGGTGCAGCCCAGACAGTTTCATTTATTTTGTTAGGGTCTCTAGAAGAAGGCTTTTAGCTAAATATAGCTGTCATACAGCTGCTACTGAAAGAGGTATCCAATCTGCTTTCCATTTAAATTCTCCAATATATATCACTTGATTGTCATTCATTCCAATTGTTAAAGTTCTCCTGTAAGTTCATGTGGGTTTTGTTCAGAGAAGTCTGCATTCCTCCAACTTATTTAAGAGATGCTGATGTTGTATGACTTCTATGTATTAGTCCAGGAGCCATAGAGTTTGTGCAGAAATGGAGCGATCCACCTCAGTGTCATTCTGTCTGAGGCAATGTAAACCCTCTTTTGAAACTTCCAAAATGGGACTACCCAACACTGAGTTAGTTACTCAGAGTAAGGAAATGGGGCATTCTCCAGCTAGATTCCCCAGATTCCCTCTCTTGTCCAGTAATAACGGTATTCATTTCCTCCTGTTGTTTGAATAAAGTACTGAGACAGACCTGGAAAAAAAAAAGATCACACAAAGTATCTTATAGTAAGTATTATGACCATTAGGTCAAATAGCTATGTGCTGTCTTAGTCTTACTCCTATTTTGATCCAGCAGATGTAGAATTACATCTTACGCAGTGGCACATCTTTAACAAAAAAAGAGGCTGAGAATATCCAGAGTGTCTTAGGCCCTCGTGGATATGCTCCTGCTTAAAGGACATGTGGTTTAGCACAGTCTCAGGGAAAGGAGCAAGTTGCACCTGCATATTTTGCTGGGTAAGTTTTCTAATCACTAAGTAAAATGGGGCTGTCACTTAATTTTTATTTCTTTCAGCAGTGTTTCCAAATAAGACATCGTTCCTTGTTCAGTTGCTGGATAAAAAAATACATAGACATGTATCTCCTGGGGAAGGGTTGGAGCTGAAGGTTCCAAATGGGATCACGTTTCTGCCTACAGCCTTATTTAAGGCACCTGGGACGTGCACTAATTTAGGTTAACTCTATGTTATACTTTTTATTAGTTCTGGAGAACTGTGCATATGTTTAGCAGCATGCCTACACTGAGCAATTATCTCTGAACTCATGCCAAACTACCTGCCTCCAGACTTGAACAAAATACAGTCGTTTCAAAGCTGACACTGGAACCCCAGCTCACAAGCTACACGTGGTATCTTGCTGAGGTAACTTAACAAGTCAAAACCTTATCTGGGATGTGTACTCAGACCCTCACATGCATCCCAAACATTCACCGTCAACATCTGTATAAATGAGTTTAAATCGTTCCATACTCAATGATACCCAAATATTAAAGCTGCAAACCACAGCAGAATTACTGCAAGGGCAATTGCTAATAGGTGAAGGGCATTATTCTGCATACTGTCCTCTCCTCCCTGTCCTATATTGCTTCTCAAGGAGAATTTTATCCATGAAAACTGTTGGAATTCCAAACTGGAACAGCTTTCAGAAGAGATTAACCTTCTCCATGGCACAGCAATTTTCCCTCCTGAGGAAAGCCATATTATTTCAGTCTAGAGAAGGTGTCTATTACTTTAGAATTTAAGAACCCACATGTTTCTTCTCAGAGAGAGAAGCAATTACTTTAACTGCTGTGCTCAGCATGAAAGAGTTTGGGGAAAAAATGCCTCTCTTAATCATATTTTGACATCTATATTTAAAATGGGGCTAAGTATATGAAAAAATAAAATCTAAGTTAAAAAATGTGCACCTATAAGAACTATCATGAAACTGTAAAATACAATTTATACATTATTAATATTTTGCTGTGTGGAAGTACATTATAATGTAGTATTCTACATTAAACCTTTGAGGCACTTTTCTCATTAAAAAACAGTTTCAATGAAAGATATTCTCATAAGCAAAACCATATTTTGCATATATATATATATATGTAAGTGTGGACCTTGATTTATTATTCATTAACATTCTCCGTTAACAGCTGAACAACTTTTGCAGTTACAAGAGGGAACTCCTCAGTGTTTTCCTACATCTGACAATGAGGATTCACCCTGTAATCTTAATATACTACTGTGAATAAAATGTTTGATTACCACAAGACACTTTCATTACTAGTTAATATATTTTAATTTTTTTTTCCTTTTTTTCTTATTGCCAGTTAAAGTACGTGCGAACACCGAAGCAAAATAGCACTTGAGTTTCTTCTACATCCTCCCATCTCCCTTGTAGAAAGGAAAGGATAACAAAATTGTAGAGCTACAAAAAAAACAGCTCAAAGGATTTGCCTTCGGTGTGGACTATAGAGGTACAAAATGGCTGGTGTATAGCACGTGTACTGGGACAAGGCTCATACTCGCCCCTGTGCCTTCCCAGTCCCTCCTTTTGCTAAAAGAGTCTCGCTGCATCTTCAGGGGTTGGTGCAGCACCAAACAAGGGCAACCTCCCCAGGCAGAGGGGACCGTCTACTTTAAATCATCGGCCACCACGCATGGCTGCAGCACCACTGAGAGGGAAGCCTGTGTGATAGACAATTAAAACATCACAAAATATCTTAATGCTCAGTCAGCTATCAGTGTGAGACATTCCTAAGCATCCTGGAAATCTACTGCTCAGTCGGTTCATTTACCTTTCTCTTGCCCTTCCTTCTCTCTCTCTTATCCCCTCAATTCCATGGAGGAAATTGACGGACACCAGGAGACACAGAACAGTCCAGGGCCATGTGTAAAGTAATTTTTTTGGTGGCAGGACTGTAGTGTGTATCCCCCTCTTCCCTGGTTCCCTGCCAACCTCATCCCAGTGGAGCTTCCCTTTCAGACAGCTCACACTGTGGATGGTTTCCACAGTCACGATTGCTGCAAAAACACTGGATAACCTCAATCTGTATTATCTTTTGAGAGGAATCGCTTAATTAAAGAGGATGGAAAAGGGGATGGGGGATTGTTAATGACTTGAATATTTTGTTCTACACCACAGCTTGCTGGAGCCTGTGAGTAAATTAGTGTAATTCAGTCTCTAAGTGATTAACTCAGGAATTTTCATGAGCAGTAAATTTACTGCGAAAATTAGGCCAAAAGGTAAAAAATACATTGTAATCATCATCAAGTAGGAAAAAAAAATCATTCATAATACAAAATTTATGGCCAAATAAACATTATAAAAAGGAGCATTGAAAATCATACTAATTTGAGGCACCTTCCCCCATCCCTGTTCTATTCAAAGAGAGTAACAGGGAGATTAAATCAGTAGGAGAGATATAAATGTCATACTTGCAATTTATTTGAGTGCTATTGAAAGAAGACATCTCAAAACAAACAATCTACAGAGACAAGCAAAGACTTGATCGGTATCAGTGATGAAGAAACGGGCCAACCATCTACAGAAGAGTTTGCAAAGCACAGCTGTCGGAGAACCCAGTACAAATAGCTTTACTGGGGCTTCTGAGAACTCTTTGAAGCTCTGTTCTATCCCTAAATTGTTTCCTTGGTGCTAAAGAAAAGATTGTATGACAACAAGGTAATTCAACTGCAAACTGTGCAGTGTGCTGTCATCTCTCTCTGTGTCTTATTTGGTATCAGCTCAGAAATGACAGTGTGTGACCTGTGGATAAAAAAAACGCAAGTTACAGTTTTTAAAAAAATGTGAGAATAGTGCATAACCCCAAATCTTGAGGTGTTTTAACACACAGAGTAAACCTCCTTTCCTCCTTAATAACTGATGGCATATTAGTGATTTAAATTAAAAATCACCTTCTGTGACACAGGTCTTCCATAGACATTTAATCTAATAGAAATAGATTTGTTGTCATGTTTGTAACTCACATCACAAATTACACTTCTAGTAACAGGCTGGTTCTGTGTTTCACACAACATAAATGACCCCACATTTTGACGAAATGTTGCTGCATTTGACTGGAAATGCCCCATACCAGAGCTGAAGCTGCCAGACACTCTGAATACAACTTAAAGTGATTCTGTTGAATTATACCCCACTACTGAAACTAGACGTAGGAAGATGCGATTGTTGGGACTTTGAAGTCTCTCCTTATATTAAGCAGAATACATAAGAATAACTTTGACTTCATTTTTTTTTTTTTTCTTAAAATGCTCATCTGGGCTTAGGAACAATGATAAAGGCTTTATAAGCAAAAAGAGGAAACTTCTTATTTGGCTAAGTAAGTCCACACTTATTAGGTTGCCGTCTTGTCTTCTAATCTTGCCTCTGCCTCTACCATTATTTCTGTCTTGGGCAACTCATCTGATTGTTGTACCTATACAATGGAAATAACACAGTCTAATCATCTACTGCGAAGAGAATTGTTGGGCATCTTTATTTAACATCACCACACTGCTCCGAAAATACAGTGAGCTATAAAACTGCTAAATAGTTTTATTATCATTGTGTTCCCACAAGTGGTTAAGCTCCCATAAACAATGATCACAGATGTTATATGAGTCAGAGAGGTGCCATCAGCGTTGTTTCTTATGAATCCAGGTTGCCAGTTTAGTTGTATTTTTATGTTGACCTGTTTCTTGGCTGTAGATTTAAAATAGCAGGGTTCAATTTATCCATCAAACATAACACTTTTATTTAAGGATTCATTATATGAAAAAGAAAAATAAATTGCATCTTTTTAAACTATTCATAATAGCGAAACCCTGAATTATAGTATTTAATGAAGATAAATCTGCATTTTCACATGGCTAAGAAAAAGCTGAACTTCAGACAGCACTTAGTCTTCCTTCAATATGTTTTGCTTTCCTATATAAAAAAAAAAGGAAAGAAGGTGTCATGTTGACAGAGCTATTAAAAGTAGTCTATTCAGAGAAATTCAGACTATAGAATGGTAGCTTAGGAAAAATGACTGTCAGTTACAATATTAATGAAACGAATCCAGAATTTCAAATCCCTCTGCCTGGCAGTCACTTTATTAAAAATTCAGCTGTTGGCTGAGTTCAGAAGTGATCTTGATCCTCCCAGGGCTCTTACCCTGCAGGTTGACAAGGCTGCAAGCATTAAGACCTGGTTTAGCAAAGCACTTCACCAGTCTGCAGGGGAGTGGAGGTGATAGATCACATACGGTTCAAACATCCCCTAACCCCACTTGCTCAGAGAATATTGATAATAACATCAGTCTTACAAATTAGACATGGAAAAAAACTATTGAATCATGCCGGCTGTCTCCCTGGCAATTTGTGACTTACCACCTTGGGATATTCATAGTGCGCGATTCATTTTTGTTTTGCGTGTTTCAAGAGATGGACATGTTCAACTGAATCCCATTTAACACAGTCACCTAGTGAACTGCTAGGAAGTTTTGTTTTGTTTTTTTTTTTCCTTCAGATGTTTCACCTAGCTTGGCTTTTGTCATTTTTTTATACTGCCCCTATAAATCTACATGATGAAGCAAGCCAAATTGGCCTTTCTAAATATTTTTAAATATTTAGAAGGTAGCCATAATAAATGTAACTCATTTTTCAAACATCACAAGAAATAGATAATCAATCTGACATAAAGTAAAACATGCCCCTCTGGCAATATACAATATGTAAAATATAATTGTATATTAAAAAACCTGCATGTTTAATATAAATCAAATAAATCACCTTTAATAATACTTTCTGCACATACCCAAAAGAAAAGCAAGAGGGCTTTTTAACAATATTTTTATACTTTTCCTGTCTGGATATAAAAACTTTAAATCAAAATAATCTTACTTAAAATGTGCTTTTTATTGTACTTAATCTTAAATACTCTAGAATTTTATATAATGTATGTTTTCATATATTTATAGCATCCTCTAATGCAAAGTGACTATGCAAATGTGTAAAAACTGTATGAACATATTCTATAATTCAAGAAAAATTACCGTACAGGCATAACTACACCTTCAGCCACTTTAAAATGTCTGTGTATTTTATCTGAGCACTTTCCTGTCTGTCTGTTAGTATCTTCTTTGGAATGCTTTGCTCAGAATCATATGTGACTTTCTAAAGACAGTCATACTTTGACCATACACCAAAGTGCATTTATCTTCCTGCCAGAAGACCTGATGCTTTTTTGCATGCATGCCTCAAAAATTAGTTGATTTTTTCATACCACATGGGTATGGAAAACATGTGTAAATGACTCTTTTCTTACACCTACAGTCATTTTCGGAATTACTGCTGTCCAATTTGTTGTTTCCCTTAAATGCCTGTGATACTGCTTTCTGTCTTTTCATCTTATTTAATTTTTTAAAAATGTATGTTTTACTCTTGTTCATTTTTACAACAATTCCCATTTTTTTATTATATTAATTCTGAGGGGCTTCAGTCAAGATCAGTGACCTGCTGTACCAGGCATCATGCAAGCATACAGGTATTTTCTGATCCCGGTTCTTAAGATAATTAAGTCTACTTGTATTACTTCCCTGTCCTCCAAACATCTCTTTAGTATTATCTGTGAATGTAATTAATGCTATTTACTTCTCTCCTGGGTTAGTGAAGATATTAATCCCTGACTTAATACAGATCCCTGCAGCACCGTGCTACACACCTCTTCCCATCTGGATATATTGCTGACATTATCCTTTGTTTATGCTCTTTCATCCTCTTTCAATCTTTCAATGAGACAGTGTTTCTATCGAAGCCAATTTTAATTAATGTTGACAAAGATTTTAACATGTATTGCAAACCAAATATACGAAAGCTATTGTTTTTCATGTCCCCATTTTTCTTTGTAGTTCTAGTTGAAAAAATAAATCAAATTTATCTTCTACCCCTTTGTTCTTTCTGCATCTATCTACCTCTTGCTGCTAGGTGCATTAGCCTGTAGATATTCATGGCGTTTTCTCTTGCTATGAGCTTTACTATTTGAGGGAGAACAAGGACAAAGCAAAGCAAGGCAGTGAGCGGGATGGCCTCAATCCAACAAAGCAATGAAACACATGGCCATCTTTAAATGCAGAAATAATCTCACTGGAGTCAATAGAAATACTTGCATGCTTGAAAGTAGTATCTACCAGCTCGAGGCTGCTGTGATGAATATATAAAAAGATCATGTGCTAATCATCTCATATTTCCTTTTGTACTTAAAAATAGTTTCACACTAACCTTTCAAAGCCCCTTTCATTCTTTCTGATATCTGAAGCAGCAACAGAATACATTTTTGAGGGAACATGCATCAACACAGCAGGATGCAAAATATTCAGATTTTCTATATACTTTCTTATTTTCCCCATTATTCCCTAACCTGCTCCT
>VYZM01011247.1:139026-210865 GCA_013398915.1 Dromas ardeola | reverse complement strand
CTGAAACTTTCACATTTGATAAGTTGTGTCAAAGACAAATTGTAAAGAAGAAATTTATTTTTCTGTCTCACAAACTTAGTTCTCCATGTGGTGTCATTGCCTGTGTTACTGAAACACCAGTAGTTTTAGTTCTGGGCTTACTTTTAGATAACCTTAAATCATAATGCTTTATGTGCTTTTATATGAAATAATAATGTGAAATTCCCGCCCCAATTAAGGCAATGTGAGTTTTGACACTAAGTTCAGTCAAAGCAGAATTTATATGATTTATGAAATGCGATTATGAGATGTGAACTCTTTGGAGAACATTTTAACTAAAGAATATATTATAAGCAGTGCATCTCAGCAACATTAAATTACCCACTGGAGATCCTACAGATAAGTTGGCATTGGTTTGATCGCACTGCACAACAGAAACCTATTTAGCACAAAAGAGACTGCACAAGGAAGTCTTCTGCCATAAGCACATTTTCTGGCCCCCAAGAGGCGGCCTTTCAATAATGACAATTCCCATTAGAAAAAATTGTTCTTACATTTTAAAAAAGGGGAAGATTTGAGGGGGAGGTCTCCTTTGTTAGTAACTCTTTCTTACTACAAGCTTATTTGACGAAATGCATCAAGTGCCTTGTCTAACAGTCTATATGCCTCAATGGTCAGAACAGGAAGTTGCTTGTGTACTATATAAAAAAGAACAAAATTGGAATTAGATGATGAGTCTGTCCCACAAGCAGCCATGGGAACCTCAATAGCACACATCTGATTAAGTCCTCCTACATGAAAGTCTATACAGTTAAAAATCTTGGGGAAAGTATCTAATGGCATAAAATGTTTTCATTCATGTCACAAAAACAGAAAAAGCTCATAAACAAACAAGGCTGCTGTTTAGAGTAGTACTCAAAAAAACATTTAATTTATCTTGCTTACCAATGCTGACCTTTAATTCAACACAAATTTCTTATGAGCAGCCTCATTCTCATTTAAAAATACGTAAAAACTTGACATTCACAGTATTTAACCCCACTATCATTTCATTTAACTTTCTCAGTGTTCATTATATGAAGCTGCCTCATTCTTACATGCTTTATCTTTTTTTGTTTGGACTGAAAGTTGTTCAGAACATGGATTTATTTTTCCATTATGAGAGTTTACAGCACACGTTTTAAATAAACCTGTCTGTAGTCCTTATTCCTTAATTAAACGTCCTCTGAAGGGTTTTGTCAGATGATACTATGTGAACAGGGATTCCAGCACAGTTGCTTCATGCACTGGATATCAATATCTTGTAAATAATCCAGATATTTAAAGCAATGCTGAGGAACATACAGTTCACTAGTGAACATTTTTATCTAGACAGTGTGTTGCCGTAGGAAAAAACAACAACAAAAAAGATTATGCAGAAAAGCAAGAGTAATCCCCTAATAGCACCAAAGATAGATGTCACTGAGGACTTAAACAGGACACTCTGCAGATCTGTAACTAAAGAACAAATTTGCACGTATAATGCCCAAAATATTAAAACCAGGGAATTCCAACTGCTGGCATTTATTCCTACGAATAGTCTCAATTACGGCATCTCATTCTCTAAAATGAATGTTGTAACTATCACAGAACACTAGACGTTTTAACATTTGCCGAGCACATTTCGAAGGCACTAGTTTTTCAACACCTTACCATTCAGGTTAGCAACAGCGTTTCTTTGTAAATAGTAACTTCAGTTTAAGTTTTAAAAACAGAAATTAAGGTAACTTAGGTTTACTCTGAAGTTGAAAATGGTATTTTGAAAAAGTTAAAACCACCATCAGATTATGAAGCTAAAATAAATGAAAAAATCTTAAAAAATTGTAATCTTTATAAAATGTTGTGCCACACTATTTTGATAGCACAGACTCTTGAGTGTTGTCACAAATTTAATCTCACTGAGATCCCATTTTCCTACACATGAGCCTACACATTTGGAAATCTTGGAAAATGAACTAAATCCTAATGCCATGGATTTTGAAGGAGCAGTTTATTTTTTTAAAATAGGAGGAAGTATTGACGCTCATCTTTCTGTTATTTGTTCAAAATTGCAGATTTCCATACAGCAGCGGTTAAAGGATATTCCAGTAGAGAGCAGCTGATTTTGTAAAGGACAGGTATTGCTTCAAATTACTTGTCCTTTACTTAAATCAGAGAGATGAGGCCCCAGACTATCTTGAAAGAGGCTAGTGATCTTTTTCTTTATTATGGCTACCACTCTTTCCAAATTAGCCATGTTGGTTTTGAATTTTGAATTGCATTATTGAAAAGAGATGCTTTATTCCCTGGTGAAAACCAAGAAACTCAACTACTTTAAGAGAAGAGAGAAAAACAGGAAGCGTGCAAGAAACAGAGATACCGATAAATTCTAGACACGTTTACGTGAGCAAAGGCTTGTGAAGCTGAAAGGTTAAATGAAAGATGTGACCATACATAGAAACACAGAGGCTGGGAGCATAAGAAAACTTTACAGTATATATCCTCTGGATGTCTTGTACCATTTTTGGATTATGGCTGAACCATAAATGGACCACACGTCAGATTCACTGTTACACTGCAAGATGTACACACGTAGGATAACATCTGTTATACACAAATCACAGAGCTTCATGTTAGGACATCCTGTCTAATATTCATGTACCAAAATCCACAGATTAAACAATTCGGTGTAAAAATAACTATCAATAGTGTAGGCAGAATAGCACTACAGAGAAACACAGAATAAAGTCCATTTACAAGTACTTCCATATTTTGTGTTCAGATGTCTCTTACATTGAAATGTACCTCAAAATAAATATATTAACTGACTGTCCATCCTCATCCCAAGCCTCTCTCCAGAATATGCCTTAAAATATGGGCATTTATTACATGATGCCATACATTTAAAAATTATGAATATATAACTTTTACTATCATTAATATACAATGCAGATGGTAACTGATGGTTTTGTCTGCCTCAAACACAGGAGAAAGCAGGAATGTAATAAGTAACATACAGAGAGGACAAATATGACGAGGGAGTGTCTTCTGGTTTGGTATCACTACAGTGGGGTCGTATCCATGATGGTCATTTGTTATAGATTGTCTGTTTTCTCCTAAGGAACGATAGGTTTTTGGGACATGGTCCAACTTCTTTTCACTTTTATACACTGCCTCCTATTAGTTTGTGGTCCTTGACTGAAGATTCTACACCCTCCAAAACAAATAATAGTCTGTCTCACCCAAAAAAAATCAATAGGAATGTGGGTGTTCCAGAAATTCTAATAGTCAAGACCTACGTGTTTCAGATATCCAAGACAGAAGAACGTACATAATTAAATGGGCAATAAAATCAGTATGTCAAGCATAAAGACATCTTGCTTTTCATAACAATACTGCATTTTTCAGCCATACTCTATCTATACTTTAATTTTTTCTAGTTCATTTATTTTCTTTTAACAGCTTAGTTTAGACCTAGGAACTGCCTGAAATAAATATTTTTTTTTTAAGGTTTGAGGCTGTTTTTGATTATAAACATCCCTGACCTTATAACACAGTGTTTAATTTAATTGTCTTTTATGCTCCTCCTCATTATCCATGCAGCCTGTATTTTTTTCCAAGGCAATCTTCTTTCTCTCAGTACATTTTATACAGATGTAAACCTAAAGTTATCACTCATCCTACTTGAATAGTTTATTCTTTCCTCAAAACTCTCTCACCTGTCTCTTTTGCATTTTAACCTGAAAATGGCCTCCTATTTTTCTTTCTCTTCTTCCCCCTCAACATCCTCAGTGTTTCCTAATTTCTAGATGATTTGAAACATATCAGTCTATTTACATAGAAATTAGGTTCCCAACCGCCTAGTTTTAAAATACAACACATACATTAGCAAATACTCCCTCCTCATATCTGCATTTATGTATTTAAATAATAAATTTTCAGTCCAGTTGGTGCTCAGAATGAAAACGTGGCAGAATTTGGCTGTATTAGGAATCAGAATTACCAAACACTGAGCCCTGTTCCAGTAAGAGCTGGACCATGACACTGCACCAACAAATAAAACATTCCTGTCCCCATATGGCTCCAACTGCAGCGCCAAGAGGCTTTTTAGATCTCAGCCTCTTTAGGAACGACAGCAATCTGTCAGCTTCCACAATGCTTTAAGACAGCTTTCCAGCACTACTCCAAGTAACCTCCCTGTACAACTGTCCCTCTCACTTCAGCCTGATCATATAAATGAATGAGGAAGGAGATACCCAAGTACAGGAAACAAACCTAGAGATCACTTGAATGTATGGGTTACCTTTTTTCCCCTCCCTCTGTTATTAAACATAACTGAAGCCAGCATTCTTGGCTCTGCTCAGCCTTTCAGATACAAACATAAATGTTGCTCAACGGTTTCTGTTTGGGTTTTTCCTTCTTCAAAAATTATTAGTTCCTGTCTGTGTTTCTGCCCGACTCAAACAATGCTAAAATGCTTTTAGACTTGTGGCACACTGTACAAGGGACCTCACAGTACAGAGAAAACTATGGCAAGACTGACCAATCTTCCCGACTATATAAAACCACATGGTAATACCTCCTCATCATTAAAAGCCACAGAAGGTCTGCGAATGGGTCACAGATGGGAGATGACAATGCCAGCAGGTACCTTTTCTCTGCTGTGGGCTGGCCAGCCACTAGGTCTGCTGACAGGACTACAGCAAATAAAGGAAAATAAAATGATGATGGAAAACTGCTGTTTTGAACCTTGATGTAAAACACCATATTGTGTTACGGGCTATACCACAGGACTACCAAGCGGACAAGAGTAAAATAATCGATGGTTAGACAAACCAGCCCTCAAGCACCACAACCCCTTTGTATGCATGTTGTTTAGAAATTGACAACTCAGCTGTTATTTCTCCACCAAAATCAAAATACATGTCTCAGAAAACATCTCATTTTGACAAACACTGAAAGACCAGATCGAAACAATACTTTTTTCCCCTCCAAAAAAAGGTATAATACTAGAATAATGTATTGCTCAGAACTGACATGAGTACTTGCAGAAGATACTCTCTTTATGTCTATAAATTCATTCAGCATTCATTTCTGTCTGCCTAATCTTAAAAACAGCTAAGCTTCAATTCATTACTTTTTAGTATTCCTTGATAATTACACAGATCACTTCCTAATTACTGCTACTGCTGTAAAGAGAGTTCCCAGGGCTTTGGCCAGTGTAGAAAAACTTGTTTGTGGAATGGAAGACAGAATGATGGAAGAAAAACGAAATTGCATCTTCTAGACATTTTGGAGTGGGTTTTTTTTTTTTAGTTAATTAGTTAAGTCTCATATCTAAGTACCAAATACTATTTTTCCCAGCTTCATCACTTTGTCTTTAATTATCAACTACTTCTATGAATTGCTAATAAGTAAGATTGATTTTGACCCCTGACATATCAGCTTTTGTCCTAAAATGTTGCAGATGGGACACATTTTATTGCAAATTTCATTTCATGCTTTTTATTGCAAAAAGTACGGAACAATGAATGATAATTATGTATTTTACAGTTCATTCACTTCAAACTGATCATTTGATATTCATTAATCTGGTGACAGACACATCCTGTCAGTTTTACCCCTCATTATGCACATAATATCTGCATTTGAGCAAGCAACAGAATTTTGAAAGGAAACTTCAACCAAGTTTCAATTTGGAAAACAAAGGCCACCAGCTTCTCTTGTTACATTAACTTTAGTGGCTGCTGTCAAAGGAACAGTTGACTAAAGTCATATTTCTGATATTTCTTACTACCTGGTTGAAAAATGAGGTTTGGGCATAAAAATATACAACTATATAAATCATTCCTATAAAATCTGAAGAAAAGGTTAAAGCTCCTGGACATATTTTCAAGAAATAAACTTTGACTTCAATTTTTCCCAATATTTCAGGTGTTGTAGATTTCACAACACAGAAATCATTATTTTTGGTATTTCAAAAGGTCACCCTGGTGATAGCCAACAATTACTTGAAAAGGTGGGTAACATAAAGGAGGACTTTTTTCTGGGCTTCCTAAGCAACAACTTCAGACAGTTTCTATGTATCAGTTTCAAGTAAGAGCTCTCTGGATACCCTTCTTCTGAGTCTCCTTCCCTCAGAAATAATTGCTGATAATCAGAATCTTTCATCCATTCATTGCCTGTTCAACGATATATTCAAAGGATACGCTGCCCTCCCAAAGTTTTAAGTTGACAACAGTAAAGTGGTCTGATCTTCTTGCTTTTAATTTTACCATCCCTAAGAACAGGTTCTGGCTCCAAAATAGGAGGTTATAATATAAGAAATATGACATGTTAAATCAAAAATGTACAGAACAAGTGAGTATAGTTCAAAGGCAAGCACACACAAAAAGCCATATCAGAAAATACACCTCAGTACAAACCAACAGAGGATAAAATAAGCTTTGTGATAACCACAGCTGAACCATATCAATGAATGAGCATATATGCAGGGTAACAATAAAAGGGAAACAAGTAAGAGAACGTGTTAATTCACCAGCCTTGTAAGAATCTTCTCTATTAGTTTATGCAGAACAGGTAGGCTATGGGAAAACTAAAATGGTGGGCACCCATCAGATCACTCAGGCTTTCCTGACAAGAGTCAAGACCTCTATGGAACAAATAAGGTAGAATAAAAAAGAAACTGCCTGCAGCTACATAACTACAGAAACGGCACCATATCAATAAAGGGTAAGGTATCAAAATACGTGGTTTTTGAGTGTCAACACTGATGGTTGTTTATTGCGTGATTTGGAGAGACTGCTTGAAAAGGCTTCTTATTGGAAAGGATAAGAGAAGGAACAAAGCAAATCACAGTTATAAATTTAATATATTTATTTGCATCTTGCTAATAAATAAAAATCCTAAAGACTTGACCCTACATGTACTACCCCCTGTGCAAAGGCAGAAAGGTCCGAATATGTCATATCCTCAGTTGAATTATACAACATGTGAACTAGAAACACACTTGCAACTGTCCAGACTCTTGTGGATAAAAACAAACAACAAACAAACCACAGTTCACTCCAGGTTTTTTATGACTTTGAAACTTCATTCATTCAAGATCCATGCACAGTAACTTGACAGTGACACTTAATAACACTAAAATTGTTCTATATAAAAGTATAACAAGAAACAGCAGAGTTAACTGAATGTTTATATCAAGCTTGGGAACCCAGGAAAGTGCCTACAGCTACGTAAATGCAGAAATGATACCACATCATCATGTAAACACACATTTAACAAGGCTGATGCCAGGGATTTGGCAATTGGCTGTGTTTGTATCAGCACATCTTCAACACTGCTCATCAACCTTTACTGTTATAGCACAGATGAAAAAAAAAAAACACAACAGAAGAGGAAAAAAAAAAACAAAAACAAAAAAAGAAAAAAGGAACACAATTTAAAATAGTCCATGTTTCCTCAAACAAATAGAGTGAAAAGTGTCATCTATATTGTTCCTATAGGAAATTAGGCTAAATGAGGAAAAAAGACTAACTTGGCTTTAGAAAAAGAAAAAAAAGGTTATTTTACAGAATTTGTATCACTAGCAGAATCTACAAGCTCAAGTCACTTCGTATTTGAAGCAACTGAAGCCACCTGCCTGTCAAAGGACTGCTACGTTCAGCAAGAAGGTACAAAAGGGGACCACTTATATTTGACTAGCCTCATATATCAGTAGTCCCCAAACACAAAGAAGGAAGAAAAAAAACCTGCTGTCAAAAGGGACATGTAACCTAGAGCAGGGCTTAGCAACCTTTCAAAAGTATCATCTTTTTCAAAGCAAAATTTCGAGTACCTTTACATCAAGGATGCCAACTTGAATCTACCAACAGCAGCAGCAGCACACTGTTCCTAGTCCCTCCTGGGTTCGACCCGAGCCTGGAAAACAGCGCACTCAGATGACGGAGGGCAAACAGCAGGGCTCACATATGCGAGATCTTAACGGAGCTCTGCAGGAGCAAGGCTTTGGGAGCCGATGCCTCACAGATAGGCATCAGACAAGATTATTCAAATGTATCAAATGTGTTCATACATTTTAACAAGATGCAGATGACAGAGGGAAACAATGACAAGCAAGCTGCCCTAACAAATGCTGCACATATTTTCATCAATCTTACCACTGATACTACACAGCACATTTGCATAACAAAGTGGTAAAAACACATGGGCCTTGTGCTTGTATCATTTTGAGGAGGAATGCAGAAAAAAAGTCACTGAATTTGCTGGGGATGGCCTTTGTTAGTTAAACACTAACATAAGTAACAGCCATGTTAACAAAATAACTCATCTGCTCTCTCCTACCTCACACCAACAACAATTCTTCTTCCTTTCACCACTCTTTGCTAAAATTAAAACTGAACAAAAAAGAAAACGTTAAGATGATTGCACAGATCACATTCTCACTGAAGTAAGAATAAGTAAAATCCCAAGAGTTTAATCAACTAATTTAAAGGTGACAACAAAACTATAGACACTATAAACTCAAAGGTTTGCCATATTTGCAGTGCTGGGTTATACCTGAATGGCTGAAAGTTCTTGTGCCCTGCCTTTTGCCCCATGTTTTTCACAGATAACTGCTCCCCCAAGGCCGGGACTTGGTGTTCTAGGTGTCAATCAGCTCTTGAACTACTTCAAACTTTCAGCTTGGTGCATCAAGTTAAACAAAATCTCCCTTAAAAAAAAAAAAAAAAAAGCATCACTGCTTTCCACATTCCTCCCCTTGATCACACAACCTGTCACTACTATTTAGAGTCTATCAACATTTTGCAACCTAGGATGGGAGGGAGATGGGTGCTGGTTGGTTGGTTTGGTTTTTTTTTCCTTCTTCTCTGTGGAACAAAGTTGTTTTGGTTGGTTTAGTTTGTTTGTTTGTTTTTTAAGCACTGTTCACAGAAATAGAGCATGTTCAGATTCAGCAGTCTCCATTCTTTCAATTATCATGATCCTCAGTCCTTAAAGAGTAGGTTGAGCAGATAATCTGCAAAATCTGAGAACTAACAGAGGATTGAGGGAAAAGGCAGGTCATTTTTTCCGCACTAGCAGCTTTTAGTCTTTGCTGCCACTGACTGAAGGACATTGTCAAAAAAATGGGTTTAAAGAAAGAAAATGAATGTCACATCAAATTAATTATAACGACTGGTTTTGACAATGGAAAAAAAAAGTATTTGCCTGTAAAAATTACTCATGGCTTTTTTTTTTTAAATCAGTTACATTAATATATAATAAATTATATTCTACAGCAAAATGTTTTGACCAGGTTCATTACTATACCTTTTTTACCAGAAGCAGGAAGAGTAACCTGTGTAAGTCATAATTTCATGGACACTTGAAACCAATGTAAATCAGCACTACTGCCAAAAGTTTCACTGGCTACTACTGTCTCACACCAGCATCACTCCTCAAACAAAGATACGGAAAGCAACAAACAAGAAAATGAATTTTTCTCATGCCCCTACCCTCCCCTCGCAATGGTGTCTGTTAGGAAGCTGATTTCCTCTGGAGAATGTAACAAATAGATGGAGAATTTTGCAGATTCAGAAAGCTTCCGTGCAACAAACAACGCCTCAAATTCCACATCTCAACTATACCAGAGCAATCTGAAATAGTATCACAGACTTCAACAAGATCACTCTAGTTTTAGACCAATATACCAGCCCCAGTCATGCTTTCACACACCTAGGAGATAGGATTGAAAAAATCTTTTAATTAATCCCAGTCAGACCCCAACTCTATGTCTAAATTAATTTGAAAATTTAATTTGTGTCCTTCCAGATTCTGATACTACTTCTGATTTTATCCTATGGTCAACTTGCACTGTTTGCAACACAAACATTAATGAGAAGCAGTGCACATGAGCCTTCACCCCAAGTACCAAATTTCTGCTGTATGCCTTCAAAACAGATTGTCATCTTGTTCCACATGCATTCTGCAGATTGAACAGGAACATTGGTTCAGCTGCTTCCTCTTCAGAAGACAGCAGAATCAGAAATCAGGTATCCTCATTTTATTTTTTTTCTTTTTACAGGCCTTTCCTTTGGCAGCTAGACAAACAACAAACACATATCCAGTAAGAACGCACGAGGAAATGGCTTTACAATTCTTTCTCAGAACTTACCACTAAATACATTACAGTGATTCTTTTAGTCCTTGGACACAAAATCATTAGGTATGGGCTATTACTTGCGTTATCACTACATTACTAGATCATTATGAAAAATAAAAGTTCTAATCAGCATGCACATTTATGAAGTGCAGTGGTTTGAAACTACCCCGTGTAACAGCCTAAGCTTTAGTACTAACCAAAATGAGGTTTCTTCTGAACCGAACAAGGTTAAAATAAAAGGATTTTTCCTTTTTACACAAGAGATTATGAGTGATGGCACATGGCTGACAGCGTTCAGATCCAAAGAACATCAAAAGGATTCACAATGTCATTCACAGCAGAACATTTTGCTAGCAGAGACACCAGTACACATAAAAAATATTACTACTGCAATGAGTCTCGCAGGACTGATTGTATGGTGCATAGCCACGATGAGCTTTGTTATTCATCAGCATTTATGCAAGACAATTACACAGCAAGTTACAAATCTCGTAAAACTCAGGGCGCAGGGGTTTTTTGCTTGTTTGTTTTTTTCTGTTGCCTGTGTAACCTTTTGATTGTAAAGACAGCAAAGTTTTTTCCAGTACATCTGTCAGTGTTTGTATTCATTTATCCTTGTCTGTTTCTGATATTGATCGCAGTATACTTACCTTTTCTCTTTCTTACTTTTTAGATCAATATTTTCATTTATTTTTTATATCAGTTTTGGCATAATTTTATATAATAGCCACAATATATCAATACAAATTCCTCCACCACAAGGAACGGTGCACATTCAGACGGATCAGGGTGAGGCCTATTCAGGGCTACACTGAAAAAAGAATACAGACGGGCAATAGTTGCGAGCGCATTTTTATGCTTTTAAAATGTGTCATCAATCTTCATATGGAACAGCAGTTACTACCAGGGGCCTTATGCAGACAGAGTAGACCTTTTTTAAGGACTTTCCCCTCACAATTTCCTTCTGGACATTTCTCAGACACAGGTATATAAGCATAGTTGTGTTGTATCAAACTTGCACTGGAGATCTAACACTAAGTAGTCTCGTGGCAAATACTGAAGTGAACAATATGATCCCTATTTTATCAATAAATATGCTTCTAAATAATGATAATTAAGAGCATATTGCAATCTTCAGACGACATTACACAACGTTCACAACATTCAAAAGAAATTACTTGAGCTGTAACTGAATTTATGGATGCTCCCAATCCATTCCAGTGCAAATCAAAGCTTTACCATCTGTTTGACTTCGCAATGAAATCGTGAGTGCTCATGGGGTCACTTATGCCTCAGCAGGGAAGCAATACCTGCAAGTGGAAGGGAAGTTTCTAAACTACCTCCCAACTTCCACAGTCCCCATTCTAAAGCTGACAGTACTAGCATGGACTCAAAATTTGCAAAACAAGGAGATATGCTCTAAGCTCAGTAGAAACAAGCATACAACCAACCAGACCAAATGCATCTACCTAATGTGGATTTGACAACAGAATAAAATTTGGCAGCCCAACCCTCACCCTGAAACAGGAGTATAATTCTTAATGTGGCCTCAGACTTCAGCTACTTCTGTGTTTTCAAATGGGGAAAATCTGGACAAGAAAAAAAAAACCTCCAAGAAAAGCAAACCTCAGATAGCCCTCAGCCGAGGGCACCCTAAGATGGCTGCCACAACTCACAGAGGAAACCAACTGCCCGAGGTTTTGTTTTTCAAGGTCTTTAATCACTTACAGGTGTTCTCAAAGCCCTTAACTACATCTCCCCAAACTCCAAAGCAATATGAAAAATTGATGGTTTATATTTAAGTGGCGTGACACAAATATTTTGGATGAAAAGTGATTGGAGTTTAAATTCTGGAAATTCCATTTACAAAGTAAACTTCAATGAACTGGCATGGTTTCTCCCGACCTCTTTGCTTCCCTCATACACCCCACTTTCAAGTCTCAAGTTGATGTTTAATCCCTAAAGAAATACCTCCCAAAGCAGCACTTTATTGTATAATAAGAAAAAAATTAATTAAAATTAAACCACCACAATTCATGACTACATTGTTTCCTTCATAAACAGAATTGTGGCAAAAGCTTTCCTAGGAAGACCCAGCAGGCGTGCTGCTACGAATGGTGGAGCCGTAAAACTTCACCTTAACAGGCACCAAAGAGAGATGCCACGATGCAGTTACTTACTGGTAAATAACACTCCTCATCTCTTTCAACAGAGTACGGAGCAGTCCCCAGAGAAAAGTGTCTTTCTCCTTTTCTCTCTCTCAATTTCGACCTCTGTTTTTCCAAACCTAATTTGCAAGTACATCCATTCTTATCCCTGAAGAAGCTGAATATTGCTTTTTTATTAACAATAGATGAAAAAATAATAGGTAACCGAACTAGGTGTAGGTGGCAAGGTGTGGGCGGGGGGGCTGAGGGGCAGCCCCTGTGAGGAGAGGCCGCGGCTGCCCCCAGCTGGACGCGGCCGGTTCCAGCCGGTTCTGCAGCAGCGCCGGCACAGGCCACAGCCGGGCCCATCGGAGGAGCCGGTGGCNGCCCTCTGAAGGCAGATTTAAGAACAGGCCAAGGGCCAGCTGGCAGCGAGGGCCCACTAGAGAACCAGCCCTGTGGGCAGCAGCGGGGGAGCAGGAGGAGGTGCTGCCAGCACCCAGGCAGAGACTCCCCCGCGGCCCCGGGGAGACCACGCTGGAGCGGGTGTTCCCCTGCAGCCCATGAAGAGGGCCACACCAGACCAGATAGCCACGCCACGGCCCGTGGAGCTCCCCGCAGACCTGAGCAGGTGGATAATCCCTGAAGGAACTGCAACCCGTTGGGAGGAGCCCCCCTGCAGCAGGTTTATCCTGAAGGACTGCAGCCTGGGGAGGAGCCCACAGTGGAGCAGAGGAAAAGCACGAAGAGGAAAGAGCAGGAGAGAGGAACTGTTAGACACTGACCATAGCTCCCCATTTATCCCAGCCCCAGCACCACTATGGGGCTGGGGGAGCAGGACAAAGTAGAGGACTCAGGAATGATGGAGTGATCCTGGGAAAAAAAGGGTGGGGGTGGAGGAAAGGCACAGTTTTAATTTGTATTTGTTTCTCACTGTCCAAATCTATCTTAATTGTTAAAAAACTGAATTACTTTTTCCCTGTTTTGCCTGTGAAACTAATTGGTGAGTGATCTCCCTATCTTCATCTCATCTCTTATTTTCTCCCCATGTCCTGTTAAGGACAAGGAGCAAGAGAACAGCTGGGTGGGCATCTGGCAGACAGCCAAGGTGAACCCACCACAGTAACACACACCAGAAACTGAGCAAACCTGAAGTATGACGCTTCATTGTCTTCAACAGTGGGATATTCCTCTGGTATCCAAAGCATTCAGCCTACTCAGTTGTGAGAAGACGACACTAGACTGTTCTCCCCTGGTGATGCAGACAACATACTCCTTTCACAACAGACTGGCTTCAGAGGGGCTTCTTCCTTGAGTTTAAATACTTCCACAACTTCTGGTAAGGTTAGGACCACGAGGTCTGTATTTAAAAGTGGCAATAAAATTACCTCCATGTAGGTTTTCCTCTTATGTTCAGGAGAAATACATAAGAAAACATCCAAAAAAGTGTAAAATGGGATACTGGTGTTCAGATTTTACTGGAAGTGCCCAACCTGTGTCTATCCCAGCTCATTCCTAGTAGCAGTCACACCATGTGTTTGTTTACATGAAGAACAGGAGGAGAAAATTAAGTACATAGTAACCCTTTTTTTTTTTTACACTGCTACACTGACAGTTTAAAATGAGCAAATTATACATATAAACCCATTTTTTAATATTCTTTCTCTGTATCTTTGAATACAAGCATATTGTTCTCCTCCTCCTTTTGTTTGAAAACAGTACAAATAGCTTTGTGGTGGTTTTTAGTTCTTGCTATTCTTCTCAGTACTTTGCAGATGTCCTCAAATCCCTAGAACTTAAATATTGCTCTTTGCACCTTTTGTAATAACGGAACCAGAATTCTGAGCAACATTTCTGGGTGTGCACGCAGCAGCACTCAAATACTCCTTTAAAATTATTTTACTCAGACAGTATATTTTTTACAGGTTTTATTTGTAGCCATAATTCTTTTCCTTTAAGTTTTCAGTAGTATCATTCCCTTGATTTACTTGCAGGTGTTAAGAAATGAGGTTTTTAAAAATTAGGAGTACATAAGACCTGTATGCCCTAAGTCTATGTATATGAAAATTTATGTTGTTTATAAACATAAATTTTTTTACTGACTTTTACGTCAACAGTAGAAAAAAAATGAATTCTATTACTGTTTGCACTAACAGTGGCATGGATTTTCTTTGAGATGTGTATGATTAAAAAGTATAGATAATAGATTTGTCCACTTGTATTCTTTTTTACATGAAAACATGTAAAACATGAAAAGAAATAGAGCTATGTCACTAGTGAGGAAAATACCCATTAAGTTGTCAGTTATGATATCATTTACTTTAATAATGTGTAGCAACTGCAAGCTCAAAAAGTGACAGAACACAAAGACATGTCACAGAAATGAGAGACAGAATAGTAATTAGCATGGCATAAAAGAACTTGGAGATGAAAATAAGGAGAGGGATAAAATCCCTTTTATATATATACACATACAGTATAGATACTATATATGCACAATAGACAAAACTAGAAAGGAGCATGGATTATTAAACCGTTGCTTTGCCACATAAAGAACTGCCCACTTATTTTTTGCCATGGACAAAGACTTGCCTTTGGGTTTCTCCGCACACTTACTAAAAATGCTGTTATTTTTATCCCCTTTGCAGCAAGGGAAGACAGCGAACACTCCGAGTCCTCCATTTGCTCATGGAGAAGTCCAGCCACATTCCCCCATGGAAGAAAAAAATGTTTCTAGATAGCACCATGTATTGAAGACTTATGTATAATCATTTCTGGCTGGGAATATGAGTCCTTTCTTTCCCTAGATCTGGCTTTAAGGTGGAGGAATTAAAATGAACTGCTTTTCATATGCAAGGTGACAGCCATACGAATGTATTCACAGTAAGAGTCTCTGCTTTCAAAACTAACTCAAAGATTATGCAACACGCAAGTATACAAACACTATTATCTCTATTAACCTTATTATAATAACATTTTTTAAATGTGTGAATGACAGAAATAAAAGCAATAAATTGCCTTTGCAGCAACTTTTTAATCGAAGTTAAGGAGCAGGAATAATGGCCTGTCAGTGTTAGATTTCATCAGCCTGTAAGCTAGATCTTTCTTTAGAAAATGTAATTGAAGTAGAATGAAATGTTGAACTGACAAAAAGATCTGACATCCCTTTTTTAAGAGAGGAAACGATTCAGCTGGAAGAAAAGATGACCACAGCATTTAATTTCTACCAAAATTAATGTAGCAGTCCCACTCAATTTTAAATTATTAACATACTGACATTTTAATTTTATTTTTTTAGCTTAAAACTAATATTTTGAAAATTAGCTCCATGCTAAGTTGAATAATAGTGATACAACAGCACAATTCCCATGTCTGCTACACATTCCTAATTGAACTGACAAAACTGTAATATTTAGGGGCAATAAGGAGAGTATCGAATCTTATCAAGGTTTGATACAACATGCATTAGTTACAGTTAATAACATGGATGCAAGTTTAAAAAGTGTTGGCCAAAGAGTGTAGAACACACTCAGAACTGAATGTTCCAGTCTTAAGGCTTTAATATGAGTTAATTGACTTATGGGCATACATCTGTAGATTTTCAACATATTAAGACAGATGAATTTGCTGGATCAGTATCTGCATAGATTATCTGCCATGTAAAGTGCCAAACTGACAACTGCAGAAGATAAGCCTGTCAGAGGCAGCTCTACTTCCATCAAGAGTAGATACAGAAGTGTCATTTGTAATCCTTCACACTGGTTACCCTTTTTGCAGGATTATTGTTGTCTTTGTTTTTATTCAAAACACTTCATAGAGTACACTGGGATAACTTGGAGAAGAGATGGGCATCCAGAAATAGAAGCAGTGAGTATGTATTTCAAGTTGTGGGCAGTATCATGTAAAAATCAAAATAATTTAATAGGTCTTCTTTATCTGCTAATTTATGAGGAATCACACCACACACCTGCAGCTGGCCAAATAGCAAATAAAAACCAAAAAAATTGGATTGCCAGAAGTTAATACTCACTAAACAGTCTATGCACTGGTTACTTCAGTTCTCTCCAGTGCATTACACTAGCTGCTCTGATCTTGTCATACTAGATATGATTTTAGCAACGTACCGATATAAAAGGTGATCATAACCACAATAAAATCTACTTGCATGTACTAGGATGGTAACGGGAGTATCTGAGTAGGTTTACAGAAAAGATTTAATTTTTTAAAGGAAGTTATTTTCTTCCCACTAATGAGAGACCACTTTTATTGCAATCACCTTTTGAAATTAATTCAATTATCCATTCGATTATTCAGTTAGTCACAGTCACACTTTGTTATTATTTTTCCTCAAGCAGTGTGGTGTTAACTCTGACTAAATCTACCCCACATTCATATATATTTTCCCCAGTGACAGAATTGAGTACACATGGCCCTCACTGCTTGCTCAACCCTACAGGGAGCCATCATTGTATCAAGCTATGAGGTCACACTGTAATATGACCATTTAAATTACCTCAGGATAAAAAAACCAAAAATCTTAAAAACCAAACAAACAGAAGACTGGGAGAAAAAGTGTTATTTTCACCCACAGTATTTTGATATCGCATGGAGAACGCATACTTGCATGTGTGTTTGTAAACACAGGCTAGATAGTTCAAGAAAAATGGATATAAGCTTAAACAAAGCTGGGTAGAAAAAGTTCAAAATCAGTCCCACACTGTTACAAAACCCCCACAGTACAACGTGAGCAGTGGAGTAACGAAACGCAGAAGTGGGAAGTACCTACCCGCAACAGGAACCTTCTGAAGCTTTACTACTGATAAAAACGTATTACAAAATTATTTCTTGAGACTGTAGTTTGTACACTTTCCCCCAGTCCTGAAGCCCCATTTATATTCAGTCTGAGAATAACAGATTGCTACTGCCTGCACGTGCAGGCTTTTAAACTCAGACTGCAGAGACTTTATGCCACAGGGTCTTTAGTACCCAGGTGACCCTCTCACACCAGCCCAGACTGTGGCTACTGCACAAACACAAGCAGAGAAACCTTCATATTATTTCATTCCTATTTCAGCACCCTACTAAGAGTGCTGTGTATCCATCAGCATGATTTCCTTCTTTCTTCAACATGAATGTAGATGTTTACTTCGTGTCTATAAAGCAGATCTATGAGCTCCAGGACAGAGAAACAAAAGCGACTATAGCAATAGGTAATTTTAACACACACCCCATGCATTAGTTTGAGGTAATACTCAATTTGATCAGTTACAGTTTCATAATCAGCTTAATGCCAGTGGTATTTTCACTCAAAGGAGCCACAGGCAGAGACACAACTAGACAGACTGCCGCAACCACCTTAGTTCCTCAAAGAGATATTCCCTGTACGTCACTTATCTACAAGAACTACCTTTAATGAAAATTCCTTTAGTTGATCAGTCTTGAGGGAAAGACGTCCCTCTCAAACCCCCACTCCTTTATTCCAGTGAATAACTTTCTCTAAAATATAAACTCCGATGCTTTCCCTTGCTGAGATTGGCTGAGATCTAATTTGCCATCTCAGACACCTCTACATGCCACACAATTATGTTCTTGGGTTTGTATTATTATGACTTAATGCCTACATACCAAAGCTGCAAACGCTCAGTGCTCTGGGATTACCTGTATCTAAGAGCAGTCCTTCAAAATAACAGATGCTGTACATCACCCCAATGAAAGATCCGTAAGGAACTGTCATTCAGAAAAGCACTTAATCTGAGGGGATAGAGATTTACACTCCTCATGTTTGAGGTACTGCTTGCCGTGCTTACCATGAAGACTAGTTTGCCTCTTTGTTTGATTGCTTCTTATGGAGAGATAGGAGTGTCAGACACATCCCTTCCCTTTTGTGGTAGAGTGACAATCCAAGCAGCCCTGAGCACACTGACCAGGGGAAGAGAAGTCCTTGTTCTCCTCCACAGCTGTAGGAGGACAAAGGAAACCAGGCAGTGCAGGAACAGCATATGAAATAAGAGCTATATAAAGATGGCAAAGAAACAGTTTCCTAGCTTTGGAAAACATTAAAAAGTATTTTCTACTTTGTAACACAACAAAACCAAAACATTTCAAGATTTATTTAAAAACAAAACAACAAAAAAAAACCCAAACAAAAAAAAAAACCTCCAAAAAAAACCAAAAAAAAACCTACAAAAAAAACCCCAGAGAGCAAGACAACAGAGCAGATGACATCAGGAAGACAGTTCTAGCATGAAGGCAGCTCCAAAATAATCAGTTGGGATACGAACAATTCGGATGAGACTCCAGATCCCACATACAAGGCTAATATATTAATCTCTAGGTTATGGGTTTGATGAGGATCCCTCTTTCAGATTATCACTTTCACCAGACACCTGATGAAATGCTCTTGACAAAAGGCTCATCAAGGCTGGCATACTTCCCTGTAAATTTTCAGAGTCAGTAAATCAGTGTTTCTGATAAAGCACACCATGGTGTGAAAAAAATATATCTTGCTCTTATGCAACAGTTGTTCTGCTTCCTTCTAAGAAAAGGATAATTTTTTTCTACAGAAATGGGTTTCCTCTGTAAGGGTGCATAATTTTAATAGAACTTTGTTTCCACAGGTGCTGGAAGATGCTAAAAAGCTATAGGGTATTTTGCCTAGCACTGGCATAACACAGAAGCAGCTGAGGTTTTGTGAACTACGAAACAAAGTATTGAAAATACTGAATATTCAAATTCAAAATACATACGGAATTATTTGGGCATGTGAAAGACATAGATAACATGTTTTTCCAGGCCCACAACAAAGCATAAATGAACTTGACAGCTCCCCCACTGCAACCACTACACTCTAGTAGATGTACCTTACGGATGCGCGAGCTCCAGCATGACATCAACTCCACCTTTCCTTGAGCCCACAATCTAGAATAGCCACCACAAATGCAATCTCTGCCAAAAATCCCAACGCAGTAAGACCTCTCGCTGACGAACTGTGAGTTATTGCCCACCTGCCTGCACTCTTGATTAATGGCTCAACCACAACAGTTAAAAACTGACAATGGAAAGAGTTACATGAAAATTGCAAGTGATGTTAAAAATGTTTCTTGAGAAAGGAGGCTGTGCTTGCAAACAGGTAATTTAATTTCCTTGCACTGCCTTGTAAACCTAAGTTTGCTAAATTAAAGTGAGATTTGTTTTCATGCTAGAATCCACTGGGAGGCTGATTATGCTGAAACACACTTCACTAAGTGTTGGAGGAACAAAGAGGGATGCAAAGAATGTTTCAATATATGGAAACCGCATATTAAGTAACTCCTTGATTTTCCTAAATGAATACACTAAAATGAAGAATATTTCTTATAGAGCCAAATGAGGATTTACCACAGAGTAATGAGTAACTGAAAGCAAAATTATAGCTCTTTAGCCAGCTCACTTTATGTTAATTTCATTGCTACTTTGAGGAGGATTTCTTACGCAAGAATTGTGTTGCTCTCCTTCAAAAAGGCAGGTGCAGGTAAACTCATGCTGTGGACCATGCAAGAGACCCAAACAAATTCTTATCTTCATTCCCACGGTGAGTTGCTATTATCTTCTGACAATTCACAGCCCAATAAACCCTTTTCTGCCAGTTTCATCCAAACACATAAGCTATCAAAAAATTAGGAAAACAAGAACAAGAAAGTTCATTTGACTCAAAGACTGCTCATCATCACATTAGAAATTAGCTGTTCTACTTGTAGGTATCAATCATCTGGGATCAAAATGATGACAGAAACTCTTGAACCTAGGTAATGACACATCAATATTCAAATGACTAAGTTTTGGAGACTTCTTCCCGCTTGAACTTCAGGCAAAACCAAGAAAGGGATATAGAAGAAGCAGCAGCAAGTAATGTTTCTCTTGAGACAAGGTCTTCTCTAGTATAAAGGTACTTGAGGTTCTGCCATTAAAGTACCAGGGAACAGCAGTACCATCTTAGCATCTGTCCTCAAAAAGTTCCATGTAGAAATCTGTGCTAAATCAGGTGGCCTGCAAAACCCAAATGAAGACACAAGCTAAGAGCAATATGGTGCCTGAAAGTGAAAAGATGCCTAATTATTGACACAGAAATGTTCTTTGCCCTTTTGATCTGCATGACTGCTATGTTTTTCCTTTAGAGAACCAGTGCTGATTCCCGCTCCAAACCAGTTTATTACACTCAAGGCTATCATGAGACACTGTCTCTTCATGAGCTAGCAATCCAGTTGATTGCAGGTTTTAGGACGCTTTTGATGAACAGGACATAACATGAGACTGAAAGGAGCCAACTGAGTCATCAAGTCTAGACCCTCACTGCCAGAGGTCAGCTTGCATTACAATAGCGCATTTAACAGAAAGCTCCGCAAAGTTTCTGCTTACTTCACATACCCATACTTGGCTCAAGACAAACAATATTGCCCAACAGCCTCGAACAGCTGGCAGACCTGACAGCAGAAGACCCCCAATGAGAGCTACTCCACAGCACATGAAGAAAACAGATCAGCTTCAAAACCACCATCATGCTACATCGCTGTGTGTTGGGGACTCTCTTAGGAAATATCAAAGCAATCCCAGGGTAGACCCTAAGTGCTAAAGGAGTAAATCCCCACAAGATTCTTTGCTAATCAGACTCAAGGGAAAATTTCCTTGCTGACCCCAAAATATTAATATTATACTTTAATTCTGAGTGAGAAAAATATGCCCTGCAAGCACCTAGAACAGTGCAACAGTGCTTCCTCACCTGTATCTTGGGCAGCGCTATAATCAGTTTTCACAATATAATCAAACCCATCCTGATTAGATCCTTTTCCCATCCCTCTCTGTTATAGACAGAGCAAGAAAAAAAACCAAACATCTTTCCTGATCTCTTAAGCATATACCAAAATCACATCTAAATCAAGGTGCATGCATAATAATCCCACATGACATCCAAGTTGCTCATGAATGAAAATTTCAACAAATATTTTCAGTTATAGATATGAAACTTTGGGTTTATAGCATCATAGAATCATTTAGGTTGGAAAAGACCTTTAAGATCGAGTCCAACCATTAACCTAGCACTGCCATATAGCACATTTTGAAATATTTTTCTGGGAAAATCGGAAAAAATAGTCATCTTAAGAAATATTTCTGGGTGGTTTAATTAACAAAATAGCAGGGATGTGGCATCCTCACAGAGTTGCAAGAGTTTCAGCTAAAGGGATTTACTTTCAGAAGTTTTCTAAATTTTAAATGAATTAACAGGAAAATGGTGCAAGCATTAACCCACTGGAATTCTGCACTGCCTGGGTGCTTTTAATAAGTCAGCAAAGACTGCCCTTAGGAACCTTGTCATAGCAGATGGATTTCACTCAAATGGCCCCATCTGTCATTTTTCATTCGTATGGCTGCAGCTTGAACTCAAAGAACACCTAGGGCACATTTTCATCAAAATACTTTCTTAAGCAATCCAAGAGATGAAAGAGATAAAGAAGATAATGCTCCAAATCTTACACTGGGCAGAGAATCTGACCCAAACAAAATGAAAATCTGGCAGATTCGTTCAAGTCAAGAGATGGGAATAAAATATTCCCCCTGCTCCCTTCACCCTGTGAGCTGCAGAGGTATTTGGCAGAAGGAATTTTTCCCTTTCTGTCATTTTTTTTTTATTTTCCAGAGTTTGGCCATCTGTCCTCTATTAGGTCCCTTTGAATGAGAAACCAGTTTAGAAGCATAGAGCCATTTTCACAACTGTTCTCTTGCAGGGCAGATAAGGATAGAAAGGGATGATTAAAGCTTTTGCTGGTTAACAATAATATAAAGCAGGAGGGGAAAAAAGCTGATCTGAGTCTTGCGAGACAAAAGCTGGTTTCAGACTACTGCCGCCCATAATTAGTCTATCTGGAAGAATGGAATCTACCCCACACACTTGGCAGCACAGCAGTTCAATTTTATATTTAAAGTACCTGGGTCTATTAAAATACTGTCATTTCGAGCACATCCAGTCAGAAGCAGAAGTTCAATTTCCAGTAAGAGCAGGTGAATACTACAGCTGATGTGCACAGCTGCAGATGACAGACCTCCACCTTTTCATAAAGGGGCACTTGGTGCTCATATCTCCCACAGCGTTCTCCTCTTTCAAATGCAGTTCAATATGCTTGCACCTTTTTTTTTTTTTCCCCTTTTTCTTTTCTCACCTGAGAGTTTCATTAATATCAGTGGAGAGTTTTACCAAATACAGTACTAGGGAAGGATAATAAAAGTTTTCTGATAAGGCAGTAGTCACATTGTCTATATCAGGATGGTCTCTGGATCACAAATGTATTGTACTAGTGTAATGAAAAAAAGTAGATTTCATTTGACTACAATAAAGAGCTGTGCTTTTCAAAAACACAAAACACCAAAACCTGTTCAAAAAGTCATGCTTTGCAGAAACATGTAATTAATTTAAGAATAAAATCTGAGAGTTGCCAGCATTACCTGACCAGATTATATGTCTTTATAAATTGAAAGTAAATATCTATTGTCCCGCAAGTGGCAGAGCAATCTGCAAGATAAATAGATATATCAACTCCTCGATCCCTTCAGGCTGGCATCCTAATCACCCCCTTGGATTTGTATCTACACATTGGGAAAAAAAATAAAAATAAAAATAAAAAATCACACTTCTTAATATCAGTGGGATGATGCAAGTGTAAGTTCAGCAATAGTACCATGCTGAGACTCCAAGGCGACAAGAAAGTTACACCCCAAAGAGTACACAATGAAAAGAAACACGCAAGTACCTCAGCGGAACAATACCCTCACAGAAAGCAATTCCAAACGCTCTGTATTAATGCAGAGATTTGCTACCAAAAATGACATTTCTGTTGGCATTTTAAAGTCATTTTAAGTGTAGACCATTTTATACAGATATTACACTATAATCAAGCCAATGCCAGTAATACTTTAGTGTGACAAGATCAATCACAGGGACACAATAGCCTGAGTAATCGTTCTGTTAACTCCAAAGAACTGGAAGAACAGAGTGGCCGCACTTTTCCTCATCTTTGTATCACTAGGCCACAACGAGATGCAAAGCATCTTGTAATGCACAGTGAAAAATCACTTTAATAAATATGAGAGAAACGAGATGAAAAATAGAGGAAGAAATTATGCAGGTGAGATCACCAAGCACTGGTGAACTATGCAGAAGAGCTTCATAGCGTTCGTCTGCGGTAGGCCTAATCCCAGCTAGTAGTATGGCAGTCTTATGAAAAGTAAATTCCCCTCACACTTAAAAATAAAATTATACAAGTCAATTAAAAATGTAACTCTATATTATAATGTCTCTATATATACCCATATATTACATATGCAGTCTAAAAAGAAACTACTGATGACAGAGAGACATGAGAGATTCACAACACGGAGTGAGGTGAATCACTTTACAAAATATACTTATGAAAGCTCAACAGGGAATAGGTAGAGTGGTGGGTAATTGCTTGTTCCCTCAATAGTGCTGAATTTGGAAATGAACAGTAGTAATAACATTCCTAATGAAAATCCCTTAACTGTTTAGAGACCGCAAGTCTTGGCACACTATATGCTGATAGCTGTATTAGCAATTTTTCACAGGACAGGGAATTTCAAAAGCATATTTTTTGTTACAAATACTACAGCATTTAACCACTTCATAGCTGTTTTCGTGTCCTGTAAACAGTAAAATCAGTCTGAAAAAAAAAACATACAGAAAAGTTACAGTAATCACACAAATTCATTCACCATCAATTTTGTCAACATACTTTCACACCTAGGGTACCGCTCGAGACCTTAGTAGGAAAAGACAAATTGAACAGTTGAGAAGTCTGGGCTACTACCAAAGTCACTGGGCAGATTTAATAACGCTAATACTGAGACGAGGAGAGACTGCAAACAAATTTACAGACTTTTCTGCAAATTCTTATTTTAACCTTGTGGAAATAAAACCACACAGATAATGTGTGATTCTTTGAATTCAGCCTAGACAACTACTTTCTCCCCGTTCCACATTCCTACAATGAACGCCAGCTTAACTTACCTGAAGCAGAAAGTAGGGCTTGCTGTTAATCTTGAGCTTTCTTCATCATTTGATACTAACAGGCAAAACACTTTTTCCCACTTGGTCAAAACCCTATTTCAATAAGGTAGCTAGGTAAGGTTTTGAAATGTTTCCCTCTTTTTGGTCTGATTTAAAGCTCACTGAAGTAAAAATTAGTTTTTCTGTTGGCTTGAGCAGAACATAGGTTAGGTCTTTTACCTTGCGCCATTCCGGACAGCATGAAGATTTTAACCGAGTTCTTTGAGGTATTTCCAAAAATACCACAGCATAGTGCCTTGCAGAGCAAGAAGGCAGGGGAAGGGAAGAGGAAAGCAAAGCTATTTAGATCAACCAATGAGCTACGCTTTGCCGCCCTGTATAGAGAAAACAGATATGGCATCGAGCAGTTATTTTGTAAGGCTGAGGGGGAAAAAAATTCCCATTAAATGTGCACTCATTCTCATTTGGAATTAGGCACCTCAGCATCCACTCAATTTCAAACATTGATAGCAACTCATTTACTACTGCCCAGGAAAACATTCAGCAGCTACCTGTCCATACAGATCCTGCTCAGCAACAGCAGCACCGCTTTCTGCCATCATACCTGAAAAACCTGTATCCCATCCAGCTTAAGATTCCGTGACTTTTCCTCAGCAAAGCCATATCTTATCTCTTAGGATTCTGAAGCATAGTTTAAATTATGAGGGTCACATCACTCTGTCCGAGTACAAATAACACGTATTTTGATACATCAGGATATTGCCTCACAGCATGAGAAAGATTTGCACAAAGAAAGACACGGTGCTCTCTAATAGCCCGTTTACTCGGTTGTTGCAGAATACAGCACTGGGATGTTCGCACAGATTTGCCAGTTCAGATTCAGACATGATGCTGTCATGCCAACCAAGAACTCAGACAAATTCATAATTTTAATTCTAAGGTTAGCACAGGCAGCAAAACCTCGGGTCCAACTGTACTTTACAATAAAAATACACCTAATCATTTCATTCTCCCAGCTTTTTGTCTTTAAGCATGACTTTTTCTATATGTTAAAGGCAACATAGTGAGAAGGACATTGTAGCTGCTTTCATCATTCAGAAGAATAAAAAAATACCAATTAACACTAAGTAATATGTTTCTCACAATCAACTGCACAAGAATTTCACCATCAAGTATGAAAACCACTCAATTGATTGCAATTTTGTGATTTAAATAAAAAGAAAACTCCCTGAAAAATGCCAGGAACAGTACCCTAAAACATTATTTTAACAACAGAATCTCAGTGTGTCACATAGCTCCAAAGTGCTGCAGCTGCAATAGAGGTTTGCCCAGTAATCAGGTCTCTGTTGAACCAGATACAGGAAAGATGATATAAACTGAATTCTGTCTCATAGTCCCGCTATTGCCCACTGAAAAAGGCATTTTTGCACAGAATCACAGAAATGATAATGAGGCCAGACCCTTTAATCTTCAAATTATATTATAAAATTAAGTAAGCTTTACTGCTCTTCTTTAAACATGGGGGAGATGTGACAAATGTACCCACTAAAGATCAACACTGTTAATTATAGAACCAAGAGCCATGTGAATTAGGACCAGAATCTGGTGACACACATTTGTTCTAGTACAACTGACTATTTGAGCTAGGGCATAAGGATGAGGCTGGGGGTGAAGTTTATGGCTTTCTGGTTTTCAGTCCAGTACTCCACGTCCAAGACGACACTCAAAGACAAATAGGTCTAGGCAAGCAGCAGATTAGCATAGTAGGCTTTGAGATACTACGTCTGTTCCAGAGATGGCATGCCCTTGTGATCCAGTCTTATTTTGCATTTTCTTTTCTTACTGTGTATGTACTTTCAAGCCTACATAAAAGTTATAGATAAGCCAAAGCTCCATGTATGCACATTGGGAACAAGTCTGCAGCCTAACTCAATAGGATACAAAATCTATCATTCAGGACTAGCTGTACACAGTGATATATTGCTATTTCCTTTATCATACTTTGAAAACCACCATTGCAGTCCCTCATGTAAATGTATTTCGATTCTCATTTATCAAACAGCAGCAATGTCCTCTTCTGCTAAACTAAACTGCCTAATGTGCAGTGGGTATCAGCTTGCCCCACAGCATACTGAGTGAGCATACTCCAACAGACTTGATCACAAGAAGGATAAAGTGTTTACCTCTGCCATTATCAAGATAAAACTGGTTTACATTACAATACCATTACCACTTTGTGCCACAGTAAATGGATAATTTTGCTTATACAGTTTGTTTTCCCCTTAACATTCTTATGGACAAGATCTAGAACAAAAGAGATTAATTGGGATAGAAATGACAGGATGCTGAGTAATGAAAAAATTATCTGATTTTAAAGCAGATATAATTCCAAAGATTCCAGGATGCAGGTCTAAGTCTATGTGAGTCTTTCTGTGTAAATAAAGGTAATACTGTGTTTTTAATGGTCAGTCTCAAGCATCTTGAAGTCATTTACATTAGCACAATACTAAGCTGCTATCAATGCATTTTTTCAATAAACATCTCTTTCATATTCAGTCTTACCGTCTTAGAGGCATTTAGACGATTTCCTTCAATAAAACAATTTCATTTAAAGGATTTTATCCACATTTCACAGTCAGCTCATGACCTACTTCTTTGTATTTGAACTAAAACTAATCATATTTCCCATGCACTTTACAGAATAATAACATCAGTAACAGCATATTGGAGAGAATGGAAAAATACCACAGAAGATGCTTCCACGCTGCTTCGAACAACCATGAAACAACTCCATCCACAAGTCTGAAATCCTAAGTTTCTCCTTTGGTGGCATTCATAGCTACCCTGTACACCTACCCGAGGGCATGTCTACCCCACACACTGTAACAGCGATGCTCGAGTTGATGTATTAACATAATGCAGCAGACTGCATTGCAAAGAAACCAGCTTGAGCTTTGAAAAACCGCACAGCTTAATTAACACAGAACCATGCTTAAGCAAATAAGCTCAGCAGCCATAGGAGAATGGAAAACACTGCGTAAATATAATTACTTGTAATCAAAATGAAGAAGGCAGAGCCTTGTTAGCCTTGTGCAGCCCTGCACCGCATTATCGGCACCCCTCCCAAGCCCGACTTTTCATTCCTTGCTCCATCAGTCCCCAGCAGCATCAGTCGCAACTCTCTGCCCCAGCTTCCAGCATCAGCATGCCCAGCATCAAAAAGTGCCCAAAGTGCCCAGTGCCCCCCATCCAGTGCCCAAAAAGATGTAGCATCACTTATTAACTTGACATCATCTCAGTAACTTTCTCCGAGACCTAGGCCAGATTTTTAACGGTACTTAAAATCAATGAGATCAATGTACTTCGGAAAGTCTCAGGCAACAATCATCAGCATTCTTAATCAAGTCAAAGGGTCTAAAACAAAAAAATCTGCAGATTCTGACATTCTTCCATTTTCCAAAGGGCTCGGTAGGCAGAAAAATTGGGGTTGCAGTCTATTCAAGAAAAAGACAATTTGAGACTAAAATCTTGCAAGGTATGAAACAGCATTTCCCAGTATGCTATACTGTAACAGCAGTTTCACTGTTAAATATTTAAGTAAAATAAATTATGCAAGTTTGCTAGGAAAAGTAGAAAAGATGTGAGAAATGAAGTTTACAACAGAGGGGATTTTTTTTCAGAAATAATTTCAGTGGGCAAGTCCAACTGAACACCTGAGTTTCAGCAGTATCAATATACAGCGCAGAGATATAAAGATCTGTCACTTTCAAAATTTTCTAGGATCTCCTTATTAACTGATCTATAAAATACTGGCTTTTTTAAAGCATGCCTTTGTTTCTTTAAAGTATACACAATAGCAAGCATGACATTTTAGATATAGCTTTTGTCAAGTTGATCAGAAAATATGTCCAGTTTGTTGGTGATTAGTACCAAACCTGGTTTTCACTAATGATTTGAAAGGCTATTGTATGTGCTGAACCCCTTTTGAAAGGCTGTCCAAATTTCAGACCTTTTATTTTCTTTAAAAAGAACTATCAGACATTTAATCCTCATTGCTACACTTTCAAAGCCAAAATGCAGCGATTCTAGGTTCCTTAAAACTTTTTGCTCATGAAAAGTCAGACTACTAGCCTTTTAGCAGGATGACAATACAAACTCCTGTGCATTACCACAGTGGACTAAATGATTTATTAATACCCCAGGCTTTATTTTTCTGTCCTGTATTATATATCTGTCCACAACAGAACCTATACTGGCTTGCAAATCATAATGACCTATGACCAAAACCCAAGGGCGAATCTGCCACTTTTAAAGACACATAAATGATTAATAACTGGAAAAGGAAAGAAATGCATGCATTATTTGCTACATTAAATCATCTTTCTAAAGAGTGTTCTGTTTCAGGTCGCGACAAGTGAAATCACAGAGGAACACAAAAATCCTAGTATGGTATTTCTGCAGAAGCAGTACAGAATGACAGCCCACGGACCAGCAAATTCAACACCACCACTCGTGTCCTCATTTTCACTATGCCAAAGGAAAAAAAATCCTTTGCTCTCCTTCATAAATGTCTTCTCCTGCTAAGCAAAACAAAAATTTTAACAACAAAAGTAACAACTGGTTTAACAAGAAATTCAGTATTTAATGAGGTGAAAAAATTACTGTCTTAAATTGGACAGGTCACCTTTTGGCAATGCAAAAAAATGCAATGTTCTCCATCTCTGTATCATTTTTAGCAGTATACGACCCTGATTTCATCAGAAGTAAACGGATGCGAGATCTAATACTCAAGGAACACCTCCTGCCATTTCAGAACTGTACAGATGAGACAACTGTGCTGCTGGAAAAAGTTATACCAAGAGCAAGTGTTCTTATCTCACTGCACATCATTTCTTAGCAGGTTGTACAGTACTGGTATGAAATACTACATTCAAACCATTTTTAAAATTTGACAGCATTCACAATTATTTGTAAATTATTTCCTTCTTTGCTACAGTTAATACATGCAGAAAGTTCTAACAAAACAACACAGAGCTACATTAATAAGCTTTTATACTGTGGGATGCTTCCAGGATGCCTACAAAGCTAGATTCATTTTATACTAAAAGCTTAAGCTTTTGATTCAAAGTGGCAAATTCAAAACCACAGAGTTTCCATGAAAACGTGATTGGTACAAAAATAGGAACAGCTTCCATTTTTAATCAGTTCTGTTTGGATGATAACTAACAGTCTTTACCACCACTGCAACTGATAACATGGCACTTGCTGGGCTACCTCATTACAGTTTTCTCCAAACTCAGCACAGGCTACCTGTGGCAATAAATTCTACACCTCACATCCTACCGTTCGCAGGCAGGGACTGGGGGGAGCAGCAATTACACAGAAGAGAAGATGCATGAGCTGTCGTTCCACTAATCAGTGCAGGAACATCATATTAATCAAAAGATCAGTAACAAGGCACGCATCAGACAAGCATCCAGATGGTAACTTTGCAAAATTTCCAAAACGCATTACCAGTTTACAGGGTAATACGGCAATATTACATTCAGACACACAATTCCAGGAAGACAGGTATATAATTCTATGTCAAGATGGGTTAAAAAAAAGCTTTTCAGGGAAAATTCTTTGTTACCCTGAAAGTAGAAAGACACACAGGCAGAACAGTGGATTTGTACTCTCCAGTCCTCCTCTTCCCTCTGCACTACCCCGGGGAAAAAAAAAAAAATCGATTTGATCATATTGTGTGCCCTCACCAATCAAGTAGTAAGAGATTAAGACTGTCAGAGATCTTTGTTTTCTAGAAGAGCATCACCACGTCTCCATATTAATTAACCTCACTCCCAACTATAATCCCAAAACAGTAAACGTCGGTAAGAAAAGCAGAAAAATGTGAATAACATGGCATAGGAGGAGATGGGCAGAACAAATGAAAGTATAAATCACTAACAACCTACTCTCAATCCCCTCTAACTTTCTAGATGGAAAGATCGAAGGGAAGATAAGAAGAAAAAGAGGGGGGAAATCCTCACCCAGCCATATGACTCTTTCCCCAAGACAGCTAGGTGGGTGGGTGCATCCCACTCCTCATCACATGAAGGATGTTGGCTTTTGCAGAGCCCTGCAGCCACCCAAGAAAAATTAGTCAGTATAACATTCTGCCTTCTCTAAGATTTTGCCTGATGATGCCTGTCTGCTCAGAAACACTCTGCAAAGCTGCTATGACTTCTTCAGCAGCTGGCATGAGTTTACTCATGAGCATGTCACAACCCCTCATCAGCTCCACCTGAAGCCACATCCTCTTTGAGCACAATCCTCTTTCAGCAGCATCTTCTTGTTTCTCAAAAGTGCTTTTTCAGTTAATCCTACCTACTTCAGAGACAATGTCATTCCCAACTTTTGCAGCCATGACTTCCCAGGGTAGTGATATTCCACCAAAAAGAGGTGGTTCTGATTTCAAAGGACTGAAGTTTTACGCCCTAGCTTAAGTCTGCAAAGTTCAGTCCCAGATGGGATACAACCAAGCTGAGCCAAATTATGAAGTTAAACTGAAAATCCACCCCCCCGCCCCCAAATGAATAGGAGAAAAGAAAGCGTACAAGAAAGCACATGCAAATGAAATGACCTCTCAACTGAGATCTGTTTCCTGATGGTTTCCACACTTATCTCTGCAAAGCAGTATAAGAGAATAATTCTACTCTGTGCATTTGATAATTGAAAGATCATCACAATGATGGCATGAGGTCCTGCTGGAGACCTCAGGCTCAACTAGCAATTACTGGTGTTTTTTGCAGGTGTGAATTCATCTACTGCCATTACTGCCCTTTGCACTGCTTTAACACAACACATAGTGACACTCTCCTCAGCAAAATGTAGATAAAAGTAGACACAAATATTTTTCAAATAACTGTAGTCATATGTTGTGAAAGTTGTAATTACTTAATCACTGATATCTCGGATGGGATGTTCAGAAGAAGAATTTTCAAAAGAAAAAAAAAAAGTCCTGTGTCTCCATTCACTTAGTGGAAATAGATGAAGTTTCAAAGTGCTGAGAAACAACGCTCTTACAACCAAACACTTCTCAGAGATTTCGCTTTGAACAAGAATGCTTAAATTTCATTCATCCCTCTGAGAAGCTGGTCTCTTCTTTGTAAGTTTGTCTCTTTAAATTTTTTTCTAGCTCTCCTAAGGTTAGTACAAACTTAACGCATTGCAGCTAAATAAATTGCTTAAAATATACTATGATAAAAGTACTTTCTCTTAAATTTAAATAAAAATTGAATATGTAATTTTAGGGCACCCTTCCCACATTTACATTGACTAGCCATTCTGTCAGACAACTTCATTATCTGTAAGATTGCTCTATTTGCGCTTTTCTGAACTATTCATTCAAAGCAAGAAGTAGAGACACTGACATTTCAATTCAAATAAAATACTAAGTATCTACCTTATTTACTTAATCAGAAAAGGCTGAAGTAGTTACAGAATATAATATAATATAAAAACTTGATGCTTCTATGACAACTATTAATTGAGAAATTTTGCTACCTGACAAATGTGTCTTTGTATTCAGGATGTTCGATGCAGGTCTAGCACAAGTGGGAAAAGAGAGGTGCACACTCTTTGCACCTGTAGATGAGGTTCCCAAATGCCTCCAAGGTCAACTGTTGACACCAATAAATAGTAGCTGTTTTAGAAAAAGAAACCAATTTCTCCTCCTAAACAGTTATCACAATTTATGTATGCATACATACGATATTATGATGAAAATCATTACGTGTATAAAAGGACAACCTTCTCCTGCACTAAAAGGGCTGAAAAATGAAACGATTGGAACAATTTACTCACATACTGAATTGAAGCATCTCTTTTGTACTCTCCTCGTTTTCTTACTTTACACAAACGGATACACACTTCAGACAAGCTACACTATATGGCCACCCTGGAGGTGCACACACAAAACAAGACAAAACACCAATAGCTGGTGTGTCCACAATAAAACCCGCCTTTTGCTTTGGTTTGTTTGCAATCTCCCTTCTAGTATCTCCCAGAGAACATGATGTTGCAGACAAAGGAGTTTCAGTCCCTTGCTCTGCTGGTGACGGGGTCCCAGTTAGATCCTATTAACTTGCAATTGCCTGGTTTTTATTACAGACACTGACACACAGGAGTTAGTCTAGTGTCATGCTGCCAAAATTTTGAAAGAGCAGAAGAGAACATGACATACAAGGAGCAGCTGAGCGAGCTGGGTTTGGCTTGAGAAGGATGAGGGGGAAAACATGCAGAAGATACACCTAAGTGCTATCATCCATAGTCCTTACCCTCACTAAAAATATAAATTTAACATATGATTTCTACATAAACTCTAACAATGACTTTAAAACTCAATCCTGCAATGACTATTTTTATAGCTATAATTTAACCAAAACTTAAGGTTTGCGTAAAACTTACAGAAGTGCTGACCTAATCTAAAAGTTTAAGAGTCATCATTAGAAGTGACTGTGAGACTTGTAAATCCATTAAGAGATGTTAGAGATCTTTATAGATCATTAACATATGTTCAGAGTTTAATGTTTACTTAAAATACACAAATCTTAGTTTTTCAAAGTCTCCATTATTTGGTTTTTTTTTCCTCCTGTTCTCTTTTTGGTTTTCTAACTCCTGAAGAGTCCAAATATATGCTTCCAAATCTCTAATCCTTTATAATTCAAAGGATGCAGAGTGTGCCAGTCACAAAATTAGTTTATGATTTGCAAAGAAGGCTTAGCTCAAAAATAAAAAAAATGCAGCATGTGCAATGACTACTTCATTTAATGAGGAGGTGTGCAGAAATGAAAGCTACCATAAGATCGGAGAACCTTTTACAGTGATCAGAGTTTAAAAGGACAGGAAGAATAAAGAATCCTGTGAACATTATTAGTGCAGGGTAATCACCACTAATGAGTAATCATTAGAAAATGCATTCTAACATCTTGAGGGATCTCAAGCACATCACTCCATCAACAGAAGCAAGGAGGTAGGAATTTATGGAATATGGGTATTTATAGGAATGGGAAAGTTTATCCATCTCAATACCAGATTCCCCTTTATAGAATAATTAGGCCATTTCCATTTCTTTTTTTACCTTTCAGTTTTGAAATTATTTTAGGACAGTTAGTCTAATGAAAATACAGTAAACAGAAACACGTGCCTTTGCAAGTTCTATCATTAATTAGCTTTGACGCGTATATTACGATTTCAGGATACTAAGCAACTGCAACTAACGTTTGTACAAATCAGATAAATGTTGCCTTAAGGTAAAAATAACTGATCAGCTCCAAAATCCGCATTGAACTGCAATGCAACGCAAGCAGCTTTTATGCAGTGTCCTTTATATTGTGTGATGCCCTGGGAGGCTTGTATGTCAAAACACACTTGGGTTAATTAAAACCAAGGTCAAATGAACAGTGTTTCTAGTTTATTTTATAAGTAGGTATTACATCCAATTTCCTAATATCAGCAAGTTGGGTATCTAAATTTGAGCTGCAAAATAAGTTCTAAACTTCAGTTAATTTAATAAGGGTCATGGAGAGGCTAATATCTATTTAAAGGAATAAGAAAGTAATAGTAGGTGCTACACTTTCTCCTGAACCTCCTATACCACGTCTGAGGTTTCACAGCTTCCTTAGCACATTGTTCTTTTTCTTTCATTTGTAGCAAGAATTGCAGATTGTTAACAGGAAAAATCCATTTATAGAAAACAGTACACACACCAAAAAGTAAAATATTTACAGCTTTTCCTATCTTGCCAGTATTTTTAGTGCCCCAGAGCCTGGTTTAAGCCTGGCTTTATTTCTTGTGGTGGGAATAAGAACTCACAACTCAAGTGAAGGCATACAAAGACAGCTTTGTTGTGTAGGAGACAGTCAGACTCCTAAGGAAACAGCGCTGAATATACCAAAGAAATAACGATCTTCAGAATTTGGGGAAAATGTCTCTCCCTGAATAGATTTTACTTAATCTAGGGTACCTACATTATACAGACACATCAATCTAAATCTCCTCAAGTTTGCTATGGATGTGCCCCAAATCACCTCAGGTTTGAAAGACTTGCACGAAACACCATTAACTACTTTCACAGCTACAATTTTGAAAGCTTGATCCAGGCAGTATTTGTATAGCATATTTAATACTTTTCTTACATTACATACACAAGTAATCTCCATCCAAAATCTCGAGTGGCTGTAGTTACATAGATTTTAGTAAAACAAGCTGAGGTTTTCTGAGGCATCTGAGACTATAAAAATTGCTTGCTTTCAAATTACAGACTCAATTAGAGAAGGAAAAGGATGATGGCCTCTGCTGCTTTTCTAACTGAGGCTCGGTTTATTAGCATTAATGAATGATACTTAACCCAGACATACACAGAAAGATAAAACCAGTATGTTCTGCTCAGAGCGAACGCCCTTTAGTGACCTGTGTTAGAAAGATCTTCAGATCTTTAACTTAAAAATCTGTAATTATAAAAATAATGGTCCATCAAGGTCTAAAAACCTGACCAGTTTTTTTACTTCTGTCTTAAGGAAATACTCAGGACAAACTAAAGTCTCACAGTGCTAATCGGCCCTCCAGCTGCATTCACGCTATTCGTGGGAGGGTACAGGACTCAGGGTTTCAGGGAAGCCACTCTCGCTTCCTTCCTCACTTCACCACCACCAAGGGCTGCTCTGGAAGGAGGGTCAGATTCTGCTGCATCCCCGTTCAGGGGTGATGGCTGCCCAGTGCTCCCACAGAGACTGGGTAATCGAGCAGTCTTCCAATCTAGGATGTTTGCAACTGATTGATTTCTACGCTCAAATCCTTCTCATCCGCCTTCCTTTCTTCGTGCTTGAAAGGTTAGTTTATAGCTTAATGTCTTTTTCTTTCCCAAAAACAACCCTTTTACAATATTAAAAACAAACCAAAGACCACAAAACCCAAAAAAACCAAACCAACACAAAAACCAAAACCAAACCACACGAAAAAACGCCAACCAAAACAAAGCCCCAAATACCCCAAAACCATTTGCTCTTCACCCATCAACTTTTCCGTGCCTAAGTTCTCCCTCCCACCCCAAAGGTGACGTCTTAGTTTTGAGATGCTATTCTTGTTTTCACATTCTTTGCAGAAGCAGATATTTTTGTTGTCATTCAGCACAATTTAACTTCCCTAAATTCACGGTCCCAGGCAGACATGTCATGTGAACATTCTGCCAATTTCTTTTTCAATTTGAAATTCATCATTCCCAAAATCGTACTGAAGCCCTCATTCAATTAAAGCCGCCTCTTTGACTTCAATTACACCGGTACTGATCCTGTTTCTTCCCACACAATTCCACCATAATCTGGTTACTTTTCACTGTAGCCATCATATTCTCTTTTAAATACATAATCCCACAGAAAACTTTAAATATTTATACAGAATGAGCAGTGTTATACAAATGTTGAAAAAGGAATGAAAGTAAAGTGCAGTATGTCTGTTCTTCGGAACAGATGCAGAAAGTCTCAGCGCCTCACTGCCCGACTTCAGTTTCCACAGATTTGGACATGGTCACGTTAAGCACTCTGTTCTTCCAGAGGACAGAAAATGACACCCCACTTCAGTGGCCGTTCTCCACTTCCAGTTTACTAAGCATGGAAACAATTATGCCAGTAACACATCCACGTACGTCACTTGGAACAGGCTGTTCTGCTTTAGGCTAACGCAAGTCTTTGAAATAAACACTGTGTGTCCACGGATTTTAAAGCAAATGAGTTTGGCCCCCCCCTTGCCTTTCTCCCTCTTCCCAGTGTCTAGATGACATGCCTTATCACACCGTGGGACTCAAGATCCCAACTACATCTACTACACTCTTAATAACAAAGGTTCATTTCTCACAGTATTTTTCCCAGTGCTTTCCCAATTCCAGTTTGAATGCTTCAGGTGAAAACATGCCACTGAGAAACCCCTCAGCAGCACTAACAGCATCTACTTACAATTTTTTTTTCCTTGGTGTTTGTCTTAATGATACCCCTTTCCTGCCCCCCTCATTGCTGAACACTAAAAAAAAAAAAAAATTGAGTTCTTTATCTGTGCTTACACACAACTAATTTGTTGACAATTGGATTAACTATTTTATACCCATTCTGCTTTTCATAGTTCCTTTTCAATCTTTCCTTTGAGTTCTCAAATTGTATGTCTTGTTTTCTTCAATTCTCTGTAAATTATTTTTGCAGTGAATCTGGAATTGAATAGAGCATTCTTTGTTGCGGAACCAGAACTGCCTATAATCTCAGCTCTACTCCAAATTTGTGATGTGCTACACCTACTGGTTTCTCCAATATTTCTCTTAGAAATCCCCACCTTTTATTTTCTTCTGCATTTACCTAGTCACACATGTATCATTTCAGTTCTCCAAATTGTTCCTACCCAACAATCATTTTTTCCCTCACAAGCTTTCCATACATTTCCATACCACTTGGTACCATCTATTTCCAGGTGGCAAGTAATTTTTATTTCTACCTCTACAATGCAGATACAGCTTCTGGTTTTCATTCACTGAAAGATTTTGTATTGTGACACACATTCCCTCTTCCAGATGCTTAATAAAATTATTGAGAAATGATCTCATTTAGTACCTCACTAGACATTCCATGAAACCCCACTGACGTACCTCAATCTGTGTGTGTGTGGGGGGGATCTTTCATCTGGTTTTCTAGAACTGCAGCTGTCAAGTATTGGATCAGAACAAGGGCGAGAGCATTCCTGCAGCCTCAAGAGACTCATCAGAGACCAAAGGTAGTAGAAAAATTAGTTTTGAGACGAAGAGTAGAGAACTAAACATAGAAGCAAATACCAACAAGTTCATCAATGTGAACTTGCATCAAAAAAGTATACAGCTTTTGAATATATTTCCAAATGTGGAAAAGAACAACGCAATAGAAGAGGGGATTAAGTTTTTTTTTTGAAACGTAATTTTTACTTTTTTTTCAGCAACAATTAGGTTTTCCTGCTCTTTAATCCTGCAAACAAAGGAAGTTTTAAGTGGACTTCTCAGCTTAAAATTGCTACTCTTTCTTCAATGGCTTTATTTTAGATCTTTAGAAGCTGCTGGGAAACCATGCTTTTCTCCAGCAAAAGTAGAAAGAAATCTCTACTATACTGACCTTTTCTCCCTGAAAGTTTTTTCTTACCTTAATGCCTATCATTGCTTGTTTACCATACAAATTGGTAAACCTTCACACTCAGAGTTGATCCTTTTAATAAAGCAGAAGTCTTATCCTCAATTAGTCCAGCAATTAGAGCTATTATAAACAACTGTCACCCGTAAAGAGTTAAGTGATCACACAGTATAAGCCGTCAAGGTACACTGTGACCTATTACATCCCCTCTGACTGGGGAAGAATTGTGGATGTGACCTTCATAGATGGGCAGAGTTATCTGACAGATTAAGTTTATCTTTGCTTTAATTAGAAAAATTAAAGAACTAGCATAAGCATTGATGTGTGGCTGTTCCTGCACACCTACTTAAAGCAAAACAAGAGCAGCTGACAGCCTGGTGTGAAAGGCAGATGTCACACCTCAGAGACTGCTTTACATTTCTTAACCTCAATCCTTTGGTTGGAACTTGATGCTGTGTTCAGCAACAGAGTGTTCATACTCATTAAAGCCAGGAAAAAAATATAAGTTAAAATTGAATTAGGATTAATTAATAAAAATATGTCATAAAGCAGCTCTCAGAACTCCTGCAAAAGTATCTACTTGTAAATTAAACTGTTTGAAGTCACTGGGCAAATTAAACATATAAACGCTCAGTAAGCAATCATTAAGCCAAGACACACATACTGTGAGCATTGAGTTATCGGGCATAAACTCATCTGTGGTAACCAACGGTGTCATAGAGCATTAACGCTCTTAGCCCACAGCAAACACAAGAAAACCTGAACGAAAGGAGCCAACTCAGATTACTCCGTATTCGCTACTGACGCAGAAGCAGCCGCTAGTGACTAGGAAGGGGTACGCATATTTACATCCACTGCCCTCAGTGATAGGTACCATGAAGTGGAATCCCAGAGTGGGATATTCTGAGATGGGCAGGGCTCTCAAACCCGCTCGTGTATTCTCTATTGAAGGACAAGGACCCGTAGAATCAGTAAATGAGTAACAAATAAATTGCTCTCAGTAATTCGCTTAATTGAAGTCACTTCTGCTATATTTTGTAACAGATGTTCAAGCAACTGCCACAAAGGTCTTGTTATTCGCTTCATCAGAAATTACAGAATGCAGTAACCAAACTGTGCTTCAAAACAACAAAAATAGGTTTCTTTGCCAATTTTACCCATTGCTATTTTTAAAGCCTCCAATCTAGGGTCCGTAAAGATGTACACCTTTTCACTGTAAGTGAACAGTCTCACTGATTCGATGTATAAAGCCAATAATGCAATTTATCCTTTCCAGAATCAGAAAGTCAATTCCAAATTCAGATTTTTCAGTTTAAACCCTCCAGTACTTTGCTAGACAACAGGGATGCAGGGCACATAACCAGATTCAGCACTTACATTATGTCAAACTAGAGATTGCGTCTTCAAACCTTTGCTTTTAGTTTCTCTGGTACGATCTTGTATTTCTGCAGTTACATAATTGGATTTATTGACCTGATTTACTAGACCGTAAAATATGAAGTTGCCTGTGATTGTAACATTTTGCAAAAAAACCCAAGTGTTATAAATTCTTTGGTAAGAAACTGTGTTTGTAGTGTGAAAATTTAATAAATAATATTCCAAAACAATAAACATCTACTTCCTCAGTAGATAACAGCCACTAAGAGTGACAAAGTATTATCTGGAAAATGTATCAATAGTGGTAGTATAGTATTTTATGGAAAGACAAAACACGTATTTGGAGAAAATAAAAATACTAAGCTAGAAAGTTTGTTATTATTACTTACTTAAATGAAACAATATTTTCCCTCCATGCACCTCCCTCCTGATTGGCAAGAAACACTGTCCCTTCCAAAGCCCTTCTTTCTCATAAAAAGTAAAATACACAGGATCACTTTGAATTTTGTAAGGCTGTCAGAGAATGCTGCTGATTCGTACCCAGTGCCACAGGCATCCTCGCAGGCCTTCCACCTGCTCAGAAGGCAGCCTTAAAAGTATCACTTTCTCAAGTATTTGCATACAATCCCAAATACCACATATTAGAAACAGGCCTCTTACAGCACTGATTACATTAAGCAAGTTCATTGCAGTCAAGTCCTTTCTCCAGTAGCATCTTTGTTTTTACCTAGAGGACAACATTTATGAGTTGGAAATAATTTGATTTGCACAGAGCTTGAAAATCCCATTGCTAGACTTTCTGAAAAGGGAAGTCCACTTTTGTATGAGAATGAACATTCAGATTTAACCCACAACCTTTGCTTCTTTTAAAAGATTTTTTTTCTAACTGAATTCTCAAACAGCAGAAAGGTCTTCAGGTCTCACCAGCTGCCTCAGGCTATTTTTCTTACGGAAAATAGGGTATACAACCTAATATAGTTCAGGTTTTGAACATTATCTTTTGGAATGATCAGTCTTCAAGGTTTGTAGGTCAACAAAGTACATTTTGCAGGCACTTGTCCTTTGCTGCTGTCGGCAATTTGAAACAACTTAAGTAACAAAGGCAGAGAGCTGGGAAGGATTCCAGTTTACAGGGGCATCCTGGGCTACACAAGTAAAGCGTATACTTGTGAAAGCTTCGTCTGCTTTAAGGGATAACATGTAACATACCTCCAGGATATTAAGATGAAAGCCATGTTACTGACAGCCTGGTTTCTTGTAGTTCTCCCAGAATCTCAGGGAGATTAAGAGGTTGTCAGAGAGATATCATGGAGTTGTTTTCTTTGATAAAGATTTTACAGTTAGGATCAGTTGAAAGAAATATCAACCACAGAAGACGTCAATTTGGTTCAATATCAATTTAGTCTCTGGTTGGCAGACTGTTTAGTCTCTAAGCACCAAGGTAAGCTGCTTAGCTCATTTTTGCAAGGAGTCAAGCAAATATTCTTTGATACTATACTAATTACAAAGTTTTTAGCACGATAAAGAATCTGTAAGGATATGCAGCCAGAAAAAGTAAGCTATTTTCACACCGTAAGTAGATAACGATTACATTTATGCTGAGTTCAACCAAAAAAATACGAAAATTAGTTAGAAACTATGCAAATTATTTTCATTTCCATGGAATAATTAATGCATATGAAACTTTCCAACATTTATCATCCCTTCTTCAATGTACAGTCAAATGATCAATAACAAACGCATTGTCTGAAAGGAAAAAATTTCTTATAAATCATCTCTGAAGTTAGATCAAGGCACGAACTGAGATGCTTGTGCAATTGATTTATTTAAGAACAAAATGTGATGGCTGTTTTCTTCTATCAAAGACAGTATTTACAAAGTGGAATTATGTACTTTCAGTAATTCTGCCTCTTCTAATATTTGGAGGGGGGGTTTCTCTTGCTCATGGGGTTGCGTTCACTTTTTACTGACATGTTATAAAAAACACACAATTCTCAAGACAGTGGAAACTGGAAAGATATAGCAGAGGAAGTGATCAGTCTGTAATCATGGTATTTTCTTGAATTTTTTCCCAAAGCATACCCCGCTTCAGCAGCATGAGAGACAGGACAGGCCTTTTGGAGTGACCCAATATGTTCTCATTTCAGAGCAGAGCAAGAAATTTCCTCTGAGGAATGAGATGAAGCTTCAGTGTTTTGTGACTAGGGAAGCACAGGCTGTCGTCCTTCATGCGGACTCCGGAGATATAGGAGATACAGGCTTGAAGTGCTAGCAGACTTCAAGAGAGAAAAGAGAAAAGCCATTCAGCCTAAAGCTATGAGGGTGAATGTCAGCTCTAACAAATGCACAGGAGGATCGTCTTCTTCCTAAGATTAACTGTTTGAGAACACAGCTCTAGACGGATAAGGAACCTTTATAAACAGAGTCACTGCACAAACACTAACGTAAAGAAGGAAGAGAGGTGGGGGCTACTTTTGCGAAAGGCATACACTATAGTAGCTGTTTCTAACTTTTAGTTCTTCACACGCAAACTGTGACAATAACAACCTACATTACTTTATTCAAACCCCTTCAATTAGAAATATGTTAGATATAAGACAGCGGCCAAATTAAGCAATAATGGCTTTGTGGAGAATATAACCAAAATAGAAACTAATTCTTTTTCAAGGTAGAAATAACATTTTACTCACTTATTTCTCTTGGAATCCTTTTCCTAGTTTTTTATATTAAATTTAGTTTTAATTCCACATCAGGAGGTGTTCTTTATTCTTTCAGTACCCACTACTGAAAAGGCAGAAGCTAAAGATAATTAAGCCATGAGTCACAGATAAGTAGTTGGGAAGTGCTCCATTCCGGGGGGTCCCCCAGCACTGCACACCTGTTTCTGTCCCACTTTTGGGACAGGGCCCACTTTTGAAGGGCCCCTGCAGAGCCAAGTCACACAGGACCAAGCCACCCCCTCCCCAGTGCGACCACATAAACTGGGAGAGGAAAACAAGAGGGACAGAGAGTTGCCATACTACCCCAGCCAACACCTACCCAAAACCTCTTCCACTCCTCATTGATCTTCCTCCACCCAGCACCTCTCCCTGACCACAGGGAGCACCAACTGCCAGATTATTCCTTCCCCCTTCATACATGTTCCCCATGTCTTTTACCAGCTCCTCTCAAACTTCATGTTCATACACAGAAAACAGGGAACTCTTCCACAGTTCTAGATGTTCCCCTGCTTGCCCACTGCTGGACCCTCTCCAGTTTGGAGATGTTTGCCTTATACTGGACAGCCCAGGAAGATGCAAGTTCTTATGCTGAGATCGCTTTTTCATTTCTTATTTTGTTTTTTATCGATTTGATATTATCTAAATAATGTTAAGCAATATGAAATTCCTTATTTTCTACTCATTCTTAAACAAGTACCAGCAAAATCAAATGAGTCTTTTTGGCCTATATTTTTCTTGATAAATGTAGTTTCAGGTATGAAACACAGCAACCTATTCAACAGCTTCATCTGCTATGAAACTAGCAACTCTGAAAGCAGGCAACACCAAAAGCTGTTTGTTCTGACTCGTATTATATAAATGGCAACGAGAGATGGGCAGACCTTTCAGCCGAGAAGTTGAGACAGAACGATTCTACTGCTAAATCATTAACAGATTCACAAGTTCTAAAAAGCAGAAATGAGACATTAACAGTATAAATTGCTTGGGGTTTTGTTTTCTTGGGTTTTTTGCTGCTGCTGTTAAAACAGGCATGGGATGCTCAAAAGGAGCAGAGAGCTTTCAGAGGGAATTGGAATGTTTTATAACACTGAAGATGATTTACAAAATGGCTAATCATAAAATACACATGTTTTGCTTGCATATGTTACAGACCAGGTGTCTATGCTAAACTATACCCTATGCTAATTACCAATCAGCATTACGAATTTAAAATCTTCACATACAAACTACTTGCATCTTGCACAAATTTACATGATTATGGAAAGTGTATTAATGTCTCACAAGGCAGCTATGTTTGGGAAAAATTGTGTTTAAAAGTACATTTAAATTTATGCACACAAAATGCTTCAATTTGCCGCATACTAACCATCCCACATAGGCCAGAAACCTTCACTTTCAAACATGATTTATGAAAAAATCTCGCATCCGACACAACATAGCACGGCTGCTTGTTAGTCAACAGCAAAATGTGCTTGCAGATGCAGTTATCTTAGTATTTACCCCTGGTAGCTTTATGCAAAAATCCCATAATACAGCTAGTCACTTAGAAACCGATCCACCAGAGAGTGGGAAGGAGTTTTCTGATGAGATTCTTCAACCTTTTGCAAGAAATGAGCACTTGACTCAGTGACCTTTTGCAATATTTTCTTAACCAGCTGCAGAATTACTATTTCCTTTTGTCTTTTTCTAATATACCCTTTTATCTTATGACACCTGATATATTGAAACGATGAAGCGTGTGAGCAGAATAAGAGAATTAACTACTTCCTCTAAATTTCATCATTCTTCTTTTCATGGTAAAGAACCATTGTTTTCACAATTACCATACTGGAACAATCACAGATACAACTGAAATATCCTTTTTAGAAAGAGTACAAAAAGCTCTGAATTCCATAAAATTAAAAGTTCGGTTTGAACTGTTCAAGATTGAGCAGAAGTCTGTACTCGTTAATTTTTTTAAGCATTTCATTTTCAGAGTTTCAAAATTGAAAGTAAGAAGGAACCTAAAATCCCTGGTTACCCAGGTCTGCAGCCAGGGAGGAAACCCACTAGGTTTGCAGAAGACGCTAACATGGATAAATCCCGACAGAATGCTGGGTTGGCATCTCCCATTGAAAACCAATAGAGTAGAAAAATTCTACTTAATTCTATTAACTGGTTCTCATATGCCCTCATTTGAATTTCTATAACTTCAAATTCTAATAACTGAATCTCATTAATGCTTCTGGGGTTTTTTGGTAGATTTGAGAGCTGCTTACTGTCATGAATCTCTCCATCTCTCCCCTATATTGGCAGTCAAGTGACCCCCCTTGGCTTTCCATGCAATAAAATGCCTGAAGAGACTGAGGTGATCATAAGTCTCGGTACAAAGGACTTTTCCTACACCTTCCTCCTAACTGAAGGGACTGTAAGATCCGTATATTCTGTTTTATGTAAGAATTGTTTATTTCGATAGCCCAGCTGAGCTAATTCTTTAGTTATCTGGAACATGTTACTGTTCCTCTTCCTCACCTTACCTCCAGTTTCCTTTTTTAAATGATTTTTTTTAAGAGAAAAGACAGAACACGGTGGTTTTATATGTCCATCTGAAATGTTCTTTATCCTACCGAATACAGCTCCCAGTTAAGCGCATGCCACGAGGCGCTGGGCACGCAGGCTTCCCACCCAGCCTCATCGGAACTCCCCTACGTTCAGCCTCCACCGTCCTGCAGCAGGCAATCGCCTTATGGGATCGAACCACCAGCCTAAAAGCAGAAAGTCACAGACTCACGTCAGAAATCTATGACAAACCCTGATACAGCTCATACTGCTGGAAAGTCTTCTGGAACAAAGTGAAATAGAAGCTTAAACCACACATCCTGCAAGTACAGCAATCCTTATATTGGAAACTGAACCAGCTGTTAACCCTCAAGAAAATAATCCTGATGGATTTTTCTACCTTTAGTTACTATGTGCTGCGGTACCAAAAAAAGGCTGGATTAGTGACCTGAGTGACACTTTTCCTTTGAAGCGTCTCAAAGGAAAGACTGTTCATGCATCAAGAACTCATTAGCTCACCAGAGGTGCCTGAAACGGGGGTACTTCAGATATGCATATACATAAATTATCTCAATGGTTCTTACAAACTCTAAACACTTCCAAGGTTCAACTCCATAATCCCCCAGCTGCCATCCAGCAGGGGTACTCCAAACAGCACAACAAAACATGGATGCAGATCAGGAAGATCATATATTATTTTCTTGTTGGGCCATATCAAAATAAATTCAATCCCTTTTCCTTCCTTCCTTCCCCTCAAAAAAGAAATAATTCACGACATGAAAATGCACTTTCCGGAACAACCCATTTTAACTTCCCTTTAACTTCTGTAGCCAGCTGAGTGTGCTACGGCAGCTGTGGATGTTGTGGGTCATATCCAAAGCAGGTTTAAGTTTATTATGTGAACTGATTTACTATACAATAAACAAGCAACTGAAAGTACATGGACTTAGATGCAAGACTAATTGGAATTTTTTTTTATATAGGGCTGCAACTTTTATCATGTATCTTGAAAAAAGAAAAAACCCAAATCCCAGTCTTTTCACTGAGCGGTTGCTGGCAAAACCAGGCTACTGGTAAGGAACTGTTTACTCTTTCCTAAAATCAACAAGCATTATTGTCAAAGTCTTTTAAAATTATTCTTTTTTTTGTTTATTGCATTTTCTCTGTAGAGCAATTAAGCCAAAGCTTGATTATGAGGAAAGCTTAATTTGCGAAGAGAAATACATGTTTCATGAAAGTTGATAAAGTGTTTCTAATTGCAGAAATTACACTACCTCCAAAAAACGCTGTAATCTCTTCTTTTTGGGAGGAGGGACAGATTTTTCTGCATCCTAAATATCCACCCCTATTGAACTAATTGGCTGGTGATGCATGAAATTAGACTTCACCTGGCAGGGTGACCTTGTAAGAGGTCTTTGTGCAACTTATTATTTAACATTGATACATTCCAGGATAATTCACCAGGAAGGTCACAGAACTAGACACAGAGCTAAATCACACCTAATGAAGAAGCACATACATGTCTTATTTTTTTTGTAGCTACATATTATTATAGTAGCAAGTCATATTTTGAGCACCCCTCTGTGGAATCTTTACTTTTCATATAGTTTAAGAGATGGAAAAGCTATTTAAATACAAAAGCCTTCAAAAAACTCTTCTTTTATTTGATATGCCTAGATTACTAAGTGGTATTCTATATCTAGATTGGTCAAATTACCAGTTTCTAGAATGAGATCCATGTGGGCAGAAATAAGTCAAATTTACAGCATCTCATATTACCGAGCCGCCGGGAAAACAACATAGCTCTTCTTCTCAAATGTGAAAAAAGCTAGGAAACACCCTAGTGAAGGCAACTACAGTACTCAGAGAGGAAAGGAATCAGGGTAATATCATCTCAGTGATCCAGGATAGCACCTGGTTGTCTGAGACCCCTACATTTTGTAGCTTGAGATACTGGAAATACAAAACTTACATTACTTTCCGTTTAAATGAGAAATCCTCAGGCTTTCAGAAGGAAAAATGGCTATATTTTTATTTGTAGGAAATAAAAAGCAAGTGGCTACTATAAATTTGATTGCAAACAACAAAATATAATAGCTCGAGCATCTGATATGCCAGATAAATGATTAGCTAATAAACAGGGTTTTTTAATCCAGATCATAATAATTTTTTGCTGGTGGACACAAAACATAAGCAGCCTTTGGTTGCAACACAGCTTCTTCACTTTTACAGTATGTTTTTTCCGATTTCCGTGGTTATGCATAATCTGACACAAACTCTGTGCAATTATTTCTAAGTATTTTAAGATGCTATGTGTCTCCTGTAATTGCAGAGGACACCTAGATGCCATGGGGACAATCCAGCACAGAACAAATATATATAATCTCCACTGGTCCTTGATAAAAAAATTAAGAACTCTACAAAAGCAAACACAGCCATCTCAGATCATCCACTTTCCTCATAAAGCGTCTTACTTATCAAGTTAAATACATAGTAAGTTGATTTATAAACTAATCAAAGGATAGGAGAGGAAGACAGAAGATAAGCAAGCTCCAACACAGCTTTTTTTAATTTTTTTTTTAACCAGGCAGTCCCTGTTTCTCTGCAGCGTATCACCAATCCTAGCATGTGTGCTGCAGACTACTTGACTAGGAAGATGAACTTCAGCATCCATGACTGAACATATGCAGCCTTATCACCCAGCCATCTTAGCTTAATTCTTGTTATGATCTTGAATTTAAGCTGGAGCTTTCTGATCGCATGTGATACATGAGTTAACAGGTGATTACCTACATTCCTACACATAAGACTTAACAATCCCCATTAAATATCAGCATGTATAAACTCTTATCCCAGCACCGTGCTTAAATTATATAGTTGCTGACGAAGTCAAGCATTTTCTAGGAGACTTGTGTGATAACAAAGTGTAAGCATTGACATGACAAGTGAACCAGAACACATCTCTTAGGACAAGGAGATAAGTTAACTCAGCTTTTTGCACTATTATAGTTACGCCTGGGGACTAACAGGATCAAAAAGTCAAGCCTAAAGACACTCTCCTACTCTTAGCTAGTCTGCCAGACGTCTCTTTCTTCCCCCAAAGAGAATGACTCGGAAAAGAATATTGGGTGCAGACTGATGTAGCAGCCATGCCAGAGGGTCTTTCACGATGAAAGCTTTCAGCAAAACTGTGCAGATAGCCATTAACAGAGCCCAGTCGCAACGGGCTGCGGCATCTTACTTTCATGGTTTAACTTCTAGGAAAGCAGAATTTATTCTAAGAGAAAACTGAAGAAACTGGAGTGAGATTTGAGCTGGCTGGATTTCAGTTCAGCACAGACAGAATTCTGGACAGAAATGACAGAATTCTTATTTTGTGATGAAAGATTTTAAAACATTGATAGGCATGTTCATCAACATATCTTACTGCTTTCAACTAGATCCAGACATGCTAAAATATCCTGACAAGTAAAATGTTGATGTTAGCGAAAGTCAATTAAAAAAAGAAAAATATTTAGATGAATTTTTGTAACCTTTAAAAATTCAAGTGCTCATGTCAAAAATTTCCTGTGTCGAGAAAAGTTAAATATCTTTATTTGATTCAAGGCTAATAATACACAGTCTGTGACCGATCATAAAAAAACCTAAAGAAATTTCAGAACCTCGCAGCATAACAGAGTCCCTATAATTCCTATAAATTCTCATTTTTATTGACTCTTTGAGCAATATCTGTTAAGTACAGGCCCAGAAAGGTGCACAGAGAGCTGAGTTTCCTTATACTGTGCAGCTAGAACTGAGAATTGTCTAAACTTGCTGTATTTACCCACAGGGGCTACTAGAAAAATCCAGCCAATTGACTGTTACTAGGTGTCCCTCCACCTTCCCTGTACTCTCAGGGAGATTAACAGCAAGGCTGGCAGAACAGAAGGCAGATCAGAATCAAGAGTAAATTATAATAGAGAAGTCTTCACTTCAGTATTTTATCGACATACTAAGCATATTGCAGACTTTTTGTTTCTGGGGGGAGGAGGGAGCAGGGAAGATGCTACATCATCTCCCTCTTAAAACCCATTCCTGTGCAATTTATTCTCCAAGGGAAAAAAAAAATCATAATAAAATGAAGAAGGCTTCAAGGAAGAAAAAAAAAAAAAGTAGTAAAATCTGCCATGCCATGCTCCCTCACAAAGAATAATTCATTACATTTCAGTAAATTATGGCCTTGAGACCACTAAAGTAGACATTAAATTACTAGGCTATATTTATTCTATCCATTTATGAAACGGAGAAAATGCTGAAGCACAGAAAGGCTTCTCTATTCAAGCTTTTTCTACATTATTAACAAATAAGTGTTGGGTTTGTATTTGGAATTTGATAAAGACTACCCCTGCAATTTTACAGGTTTCTAGTGACATGTTAAAGAAAACTGTTTAACAGAGAACTAATCTGACATTTGGCTTGCAAAGCCTTTGGTTTGAACTAGCAAGTGCATTAATTCCAACACAAACATCCTAAACCCACAAAGGCTTATGTTATTTTTCCTGAATTATCCACAAGCTTTGAATTAGCACACTAGAGACCTCACAGAGGGTCACAGATCATTGATTATGCCTACAGTAGTCTCAAGCATGCTGATCAATAAGAGACATAATTGGAAGGTTTCAAATAATTGGAAATTTCAAAGGAGAGCCACAATCCCTACAACACACAACTGGTATAGAAGCATATGAAAATGTCAAAGTCAGAAGGGAGTTTAAAACAATGCTCTAGTTTCAGCTTTTAAAAACTTTCCCCATTCAGAAACCTCTTCCTTCATCACTGGTAGCTGGCAATTCCACCCATAATTTTCTGAATAAAATGACTTCAGTTTATGAATATTGAAGACTTGAAAATTGTTTTCTAATTTATATTGGAATAGCTCTGCTGATTTCTGGGATAGAAAACAGAAATAGCAAATATGCTTTAAGGATTTTTTGGGGCAGAACTGGGAAATTTCAAAGTAAAATCAAATCCATACAAATGAGATTACATATTTCATAAAGGTTTAGAGTACATCCTGGTCTTGTTGCAGAATAAGAGTTCTAAGAGGAATGGATTTCCCTGTCCCTGCTCTCCCAACATTAGAAGTTTATCTAAGCCTTGAGTTCAGATGACATATGGGATATGCTGTTAGCGTCTAAGACAGGAGCCGAATCACCCATCATCATATGCCACTAACAAAATTGCAAGAACACTAACACCACAGTGGTTTGGTCCCACTTTTAAAATGCTGCGATTCAGCACGTTTTTGTTGTTGTTGCTAAAGCCTCAATTCTTCCTCGAGAAAACCAGACTACTGTTTGTCACCTGCTTGAACACGGATCTTCATTTGAAGTAGGGATTAATTGCCAATGAAAAGACCGCACTTTAAGATGGCTCATTTCATGCTGAAGTAGTCTGACAAGAAAGAAAAAATTTCTAGCCGTGCTAAGCAGAAGTCGGATCAGCCACGGGATAACGCGACTCTGGTGAAGGTTTGATGATTTGTCACGCCAATGAATGAATATTTTATTCTGCCCCAGGGGCTGCCATCAGGAGCCAGAGTGCTAAAAGCTACACAAAATACTTCTGTCCTCAAAAACTTCCTGTCTAAGATGATGCTCTCTTTCAACTGGAAATCCAGGGTGGCAGGAAAAGGACTGAGGTTACACCTGCAGCCATATTGACCTCTCTGCCGGGGGAGCCGGGTGTGGAATTCAGGGCCTGGAGGGCAGCCGCGGGTAGAAAAATGCACCCTGCACTGGGAGGCACAGAGTCTGGGGCAGGAAGGGGACAGAGGACGTCTGCAGGGAACCGTGTTTGTTCAGTTCTTTAATTTACACCTTAATGAGGCAGGGGAAGGCTCTGCCGCAGCTGCGAGTGCAGAGAGCTGCCTCCTGCAGAACACACGGCTGGAAACGGTCTGAAAGCTCTTTCCTGGCTCCCACCACAAAAGGCCATAAAGTCTGATTTGTACTTTGGAACAAGAATGCTTTTACATAAGAACGAAAGGAAGGATATTCACCCCTACACGCAAATAAGAGCAGAGGATTGAAATGCTATGCACTACAGGTCAATGGCTTAAAGCCCTTCATAAATAGAGCTTTCTACAAGAGTCAATGAGGAGAGCAAATTATGCTCCAAGCTATGATACACAGACAAAGGCCATGTCCTAACTTCACATCCACCACGCAGTTGGGACTTTCTTCTGTCATTCATATTGAAAAATGAATTGCACCCACAATATCATGTATAACATAACAATGCAATGCTGGAGAGTATTTTATCTACTTTCTAGTAAATATAGTTTTTTGATAAAATACATGAGAGATTACACCAGCTTAATAATATATGCAGAAGTATACCTTGTGAAGCATGAAACACCAACCTCAAATAAAAGGTCTGAATACAGTTTGCATTTGGTAGTAAGCACTGATAAAAATACCTTATCCAACCATCCTTAACCAACATTGACCCTACCAGTTTAAACATTGATAAGCATCTAATTAATGGGTTTTCTTTTGTAACAAATGGAAAGAAAAGGCTTTATAATACCAAAGGAAAGCGTTGGACTTTCAGTTTGCAAGGTATGCACAGCTTTCAGAGGAAGTTGAACTTGAAGAAAGATGTTTTCTCCTAGTCTTCAACACCTCCATCTACCCCTAGCCCCACACTTCTGAAGTGCAAGGCCACTTCAACTAGGACAACTTCCCTATGGCAATAGCTTCCTAACACAAAAGCAGTCACCAATCATGACACATCTGTTCCTACCTAAGCAGATGAGTTCTCATAAAGCTGCCAAATGACAAGGAAGGTGAAGTACTGGGAAAAACAGGAGCCCACAACAGAGAATGAGCAGCACCCATCAGCCCATCCAGCTGAACCATTAAAATGATAACTTAGTATTAACTAAATATAGTACACAATTCTGTAACTCAGAACATTCAGAGTCTCCTCACTCACTGAAACTACATTTTAAATAGCTATCGTGACAACTGTATGTTACATTTTGTATCTCCATTTGATTTCTCCTAGGATGAATTTTATAGTCAGTTACTCAGTTTTGAACTTTGCCTTCAAAAACAGAGACAGTTAATCACATAAAGTAAAGTTTGGGGGGGTGGGGGGTGTTTGTTGGAGGTTTTTCTTTGTTTGGGTTTATTTTAAGAGCTTGAGAGCGCTTCTCCCATTAGCAGAAATTACATTTGACAAAGATGTGTAAAAGCAAGACAGAGAAACAGTTTTTCAGAAATACAACTGCTTTCAAAAATGATTCAAAAAACCCAACAGTCTTGGGTACCTTCATTCATAACACTCCTACAGCTCTCAAACTGCCCAATAAACCATCCTTTCCAAAACCTTATCTCAAACTAGCAACGTGTTCTACCCCATTCTAGCAATAGGACTTCAATGAAAAAGCAGCCCCCAAACAGACAAGCATTTTCAATACCCCCAGAAAGAGAAAAACAATTCATCTTCTGGAAAGTTGTTAAGTATTATTCTCAATTGCATTTTTTGTTGAATTAGCCCCTCTGGAAATGACATTTCTCAGAACTGAGAGTACACCTAAAATGAACAGCTTAAAACACAAATCTTGAAACTCAGCATTTTTTAATGCTTAACCATCCTAAAATATGATGCAGTCAACAATGCCAAGTCAGTCAGTCAGTCTTGCAAGAGGAAGGAATGGGAACAGAGCCCAAAAAACTCATAGAAAATGCCATATTTTTAATGTGGCTGTGATGCTTTTTAAAATATTTAACGATAAAGGGTAAAAAATAATAGTCTGGTTGTAATTAATTGTCTTTGAAACTGCAAACACGCAATTTCTATACATTTCCCAACAAACCTTTTATTTAGCCATTGATGCCATTTTACAGCTTCTCTCTCTGATGGCTTTTAATGCCAAGCTATTTGACTGTGACAGCTGGCGAGAAATCAGCTTTGAGTTTTCTCATTAAAAGTAATGCTGTGTTAGTAGCCAAATACTTGAAAACGTGAAATGTTAAAATTTAATGATGGGGAAAAGACTTGTTCCAATTTTAACAAAAAAGTCAAAACTCGAAGTTTGTCAGAAACAGTAGTTTGTTACTACTTAAAAGGAAAAAGTTGTAGGTGTTAAATGGTTTCTCAGGAGCTTAATAAAACTGCCAAGAAGTTGAGGGCAGAAGGTCAAAAAGAACAGAGAAACAACTACACAGTCACCATTTGCAGGACAGCTCTAAGATACAAAAAAATTGGCTGCATCCTCTTAAAATACATTCTTCTAACCATTGTCTTTTTTTTTTCCCCGCTAGCTTTTTACAGTACAACTTTAAATTTGTTGTTCGTATTTTGCTTATGTTTTTGAGATACAGATATGTTTTGCTTGGGTCATCTCAGTTTTGGGTTTCAGAGTGAGTAAGCAGCTATAAAAGCCCATAGCATACACATACACACGGTATGATTCTATTTATGCCAGTGACTGAAAGAACAAACTTTATGCCAGACTTAATGGAACCAGGGCTCTTTGCTGAGGTGTATGGCAGAAGAACAACAGACAACACTTAGAGACAGAGGAGGTTCCAACCAGCTATATACCTTTTTTTTTTTTTCCCCCTGCGAGGACAACCTAGCTTTGGAACAGGGGCCAAGAAAGGCTGCATAGTCTCCTTCCTTGGAAGTTTTCAAGACCCAACTGGACAAAGGCCTAAACAAGCCACTGATGCTGAAGTTGAAGAGTCAAGTTGGAGTTCTTGGGAAGGATCTGACCTTCCTGAGGTCAGCTCAAGGCACAGGAAATGTATGAGGTCCATCATCTGAGGGGACAGTTCAACCTGCCCTTATTGGTGACCCTTACAGTCCCTCAGGGATGTGGAGTCACAGTTTCCCATTCAATCTTCATATCAATATTTCCAGGTCCAAGAATTTAATGAATTCTCCATCCCAAGAGCTCCTTTTTTATTATTTTTTTTCCAATTGATAAGTTTCTTTTATCATTTTCAGTTTGTTTCAGTGATATATTCAATTCCTTTCATGGACTTAAGATTAACATTCTAGAGAACCAATTAAGATAGACAAACAAATATTTAATTAGTTTGCTTTAAATCTGATGTGAAATATTTTAATCTCCTGGAAACATTCTAGGATTCAGTTTTATATAAATTAACCTTTTTTTTTTCCATGAACAAAGCAAGAAATTTAGTTTGCTTTTTAAAAACAATAATCAATGTATCAAAGCATGCATTTTGAAAGAATGTATTTTTTTTTAATTCTTATAGTAATAATTTAAAAATTACATTAATTTGCCCTCATCTGCTCTTCCACACCCAGGACACAGGCTGAATGGCTAAATAAGGGGTTGGGGGAAGTGGAAGAGGGTTAGAAAAACAAAAACACACTCATACCACGTGGAAGCATTATGACAAATTCACAACAAAAAAAGTTGTAAGTGACTGAATATTGGGTCTTTTTAAAGTATAGTCTAAGCAACCATCATTATAGTCAACACCACAGTTACAGTGCCTGTGCAAGCAATAACCCAGATCATTATTACAGCCACTGCCGTGTGATATTATCTGAAATGTGGTAGTTTAAATCCACCGTTTTAGTCTCTTAGGCCATCTCTAGCAATAGCTGGCAATCATGATCTATGCCATTCAATAGCGGAAATTACTTAATAAATGAAATAATCTCTCTCTGCCAAGGTCAGTAGATGGGACTATAATACAGATATCCACAGTAATGTGAGGATAAAGAAGCGGGATCACCTGGGCTGCAGCTCTCAAACACAATCTAGTCACTTAAATGGGAAAAGAGAAAAAAGGTAATCTAGATATCGATTCTCCATCAAATTTAAATTTTTTATAAAAAGTGAAACAAGAATCTTGAACACACTACAGGAGGAAAGTAAGGAAAAAACAAACAAATGAGTATGATACTTTCATAAAACACATCATTCCAGTTAGCCAGCATCTCCCTCTCCATTTTCAAGAATACTTGACAAAACATAATCAATGAAGAAGCCGCGTTTTGGATTCTGGTATTTATTTCTGAAAATAAACTGCCTTTTGGGAAGTTTTAAAGTCTGATCAAAACCCTCCTGAACCATTTTATATTCTGAGTAGACAGAGGGGTGAGCTCAACTAGGTTCATGATTAGAAAAGCAAGCTTCTGAGAAAAATGGCATGAGGCACACTAAAGTTTGCACAGGTTTAAAAAAACTAAAGAACCAACCAATCAGTCTCCAAGTATTTGCTCTGTAAACGACCCGTAAGTGGGCCTGGAACTCACTGTCTAGCTATTACCAGAAGACATCTCATTCTAATGGACATTCGCTAAATCTTTTGCTCTTAATGGAAAATGTTGCCTTTGGGGGACACACTTTTATGACAACACTATTTCTTTAGCGATAAAACTCATCTCATTCTTACTTTAACAAAGCAATTTTACTTGTGCCTGGTTTTCTTCAGGGAAAAAGAATAAAAGGCTATGAATAGGTTACTAAAATATCCCAATTAGCAGGAACAACATTGTGTAATAAGTGCTAATTAGAAATACCCCAAGCCATGCAACATTCCTCCTCTACCAAACACAAATCCTGTGTTAACATCCTGTGTTAACGACCACTGCTATTCACACAGGCTACGCATTTGGTTAAGTTTTATGCAGCCAAAACTGAAGTTTTAAAAGGCTAAATGGGAATAGCAAGTTACTTCTGCCTCCTCCATCCAATACTAAGAAAGCATGCATCCAGGGAAAGCAGAATACAGTTCAAGAGACATTGATTCAGTTGACAGAACCAATAGACAATATTTACTGGACAGCCGAGTATCAGCCTTAGCTTTAGGATGAAAATCAAAATTATTGACGACAGCAATTCAAATAACTTCACCCCTCCCAAATGTTACTAGAACTTGCCCTACTTTTGCATTAATATCTTTAATGGGAGCTCTGGGAGTTCTCAAATCCAGAAGGCTTAGTTAGGTGTTTAATTTTAAGCACCTGAGCTTGCTATGATGCAAGCTTTTAGAGAGATTTATACATGTTTTTCCCAGTTCACGGAACCCACTCAGAGTAGCAAACAGAATATTTCCCAGCAAGTGTTTACAGGAACAAGCTTCACACATATATTCTTGTTCTGCTTTTGAAACCTGAAGTCACAAGGCTCAGTATATAACCAGAATTTTTAACTCAGAATATAACCTGAATTTTATATACTTTACTATTTAACAGTCTAACTTTAAACTAAACTATCCTTTGGACTAACAAAACCTGCACTGTGTTACGTAGGAACTCTTGCCCCACATTGATGGGACAGTGTAGAGCCCCATCAAGACTAAGGTCACCAGAAGTCAATAATTTTCCAGGATCAGGCCCTTCGGCCCATTGGGGAACGCTGGCAGTCCCAGAGTTAAACACTTTCCTTTGAGCTAGCATGGGAAGAATGTTAAAAAAAAAGCCAAAACAAACACAAACCCAAAACAAACGAAAAAATAAACAACACAAACCAAAATAAACCTAGATGTCTGGCTAGGTACTAATAAGTACTACTGCTGTATTTTGATGTATTCCATACACAGCGTTTACCACTGACTATAGCTCCATAAAATACATGGGATGGAAACAGTGTGCAGGGATTTCCCTACAGTTCTAAGGCCTACAGGAGCTCTACACAGGGCTTGACAAGCCATATTCTTGCCACACAAATGGTTACGGATCCTCTCGAACTATTAACAGCAATAAAATCCAGTTGATGTTCGAGTTTTGTGGACTGTGGTATAATTTGTTTCTGCTGCAGAAAAATCTAGCCGATAGGCAAAAGGAAGCAGGGCTCAAAGTTGCAGGTTGTGCTGACTACTGCCTTTCAGCTGCAAATGAACTTTCTTTGACAGCAGCTCCTGAAGCCAGTTATTTCCCCTTGTAAAAGGGAGCGCAGCTCTGCCTAAAATCTGCTGGACTCTACTCTCTGTAAAGGGTACCACAAAAAACAAAGGAAGGAAGAGAGGCAACCAAATTTGTAAGAAAAATCTATGACAGTGAAATTCCTCTACCTGCAGGAGATTCATAGTCTCACTGTCACCTTACCTTTCCTTAGATAATTCAAAACAGTTTGGGGTTGGGTCATACTCCACTACTTCTGGTTGAGAATTTATCCTTCTACACTAGAGATCGTACAGCGAGATGCACAAGTATATGGTGAAAAAATAAAATGGGATCATAGCTGTTTTTCCAGTGAGGACATATGGCTCAGACTGGGAACTCCGGGTCCTGGACCTTGGTCGTAATCCTGCATCTGTAATTTGAATTAAAAATAATCAGATAAGTGCAGGAAGAGCTACTGCGATTTACAAAAAGGGAATCTAAGTAACAAAAGTGGAAGTCGAAAGTACTGAACACTTCTATCACAAAAGCTCAGTCTTCACAGTTCTCAAAAGATGGTCTGGATGCTCAGCAAGCCCAGAAAACAAGCTGATGCACCTGGTTTAAAGCAGGACATGCATTTGTGCTGGAGAAAGTACCAGAACCTCCATTTCCAGTCTCAAGCTTTAACCATGAGAATAGCTAGTCCTTAGCACACACTGCCACAGTTGCTGCTACTTCTGATCATGATTTGCAAGCGTTTTCTTATTGTTAAATTAACACTATTTGCAGTGTGCCAAATGCGCACACATGGCACTGCAGAATTTCCAACAGCTTTGAACAGTCTGCACAATTATGAGATGAAGTGCTGATTATGTTTTACTGTAATTGCTCTTTCTAGCAAATGCTTCAGCAAACTGCAGTGGTGCAATTACAATATGTTGATGATCAAGTCTTTCACACCAGCCCTACGTTTTAGGAAGTCTCACCCATTTTTATTTATTCTGTAAGGAAAAATATGAACAATTTAGTTATTTCCCTTCCCTTTATCACTTCAATATCAAATTAATTTTTACCCCCAAAAAGAATACCAGTAGATCTTGCTTTCCCATTTTCCCACTCTTCAACTTTGCAAGCCCAAACTGAAGCCATTGATGGGAGTTCCCAAAAGAGTTCTCTCTTTCAAGACAATCAACTAACTCAGTCAATAAAACTTTTGTATTGGTTTCCACTAAACAGTGTTACAGATTTATCTTGCCAGTTTTTAATGTAAATAGCAAGATATTACTAATTCAACATCGTATATCCAAGCCAGTTTTGTAAATAAAATGCAATTGCAACTGGCAGTACTTTATTCATATGACTGCAGAGTCATATAACAACTTTGGTCATAAAGAACCTTTTGAGGCCACCTGGTGCAACCACTTCTTCAAATTAGGGTAAAATCTGAAGTTAAATCCACTTGCTCAGGGCCTTATACACAGTTTATTTTATATACAGTTTTGAGTATCTCCAAGGATAGTGATTCCATAGCCTCCTCCCTCCCTCTCCATCCCTCTTGTGGATTACATTGTGCATCCCTTTGGCTTTCTTTTCCTATTTTATATTTGGTTTAGATAGACACAATAAATTCATTTTTATACACTTATTTGGCCTAGAAATGCATGTAAAGAGACTCATGAAATGCATGAAAACCCTTACTCAGCACCACAGACTGGCACTGTTTTGATTCTGTTTCAATAGATGACTGCTTAAATGTTCCTTTGCCTTTAAAGTTTGCTTTCAATACTAAGTGCCTATGACAGAGAAAATGCTTACTGTAAACCAAGCAGAAAATGGGTACCTGTACAGTAACAAGAGACACATATGCAGTGATAGTAGTACAGTCTGCAATGGTTTAAAGTGCATTAACAAGACAGATTGCTTTTATTTTCTCAAAACATACTTGACTTTCACAAGCAGTTTATATTCAACTTTAGTACGTCGGCTCAACAATTTCTACAAAGACTGGAAAAGCAGGTTAAGTACAATTTTCCCCACAACCTTACTGCGTCTTACTCACCTTTCAACAATGAAAACATTGGGTGTCGCAGTTATGGACAACTGAGGTTATCTCTACAAGGCTATGGGATCTCATCACCTCTCATCTAGTGGAGCATTTCCTTCCAGTGGTATGGACGGAAGTTATCTACAGGGTTACCAATGAAGAATGCAGTAGAGTGACTCACCTACAGATCTGAAGGGATTTAAAACACTACAACACATTTTAAAAAAAACACACCAACCACACTAAATCCACAGACATTCTTATATTTTGATGTTATTCATTCCAGAAAGTTGAGAACACAATCTTGAAAAAATAAAAAGCACCTACTCGTATTAAGATAGGCCCGTATCACGTAGCAATCCTTATTTCCACAGCATCTCAGAACTTAGTTTTATGGCATCTACTAATTCAATTACATTAAAATAAACTGATTTTAAAAAACAAGAACTATGAACCAGTTATTTGCAGATAACATTACAGTTTGAGATCCTGAAATTGCACCTTTTTCTGAAGGATACCAAAGTCAAAAAACTCCAAACAAGTAACAAAAGATTTACATTGGTTTTCATTTTCCCCTTTCTCTTCTGCAAGGTTTTCTAAGCATACAGCCCCCCTTCCACCTCATCTAGATTTCAGAGCCCATTCTTTTATCAGATCTGTGAGGGAATCTGGTCTGTACCCTTTGCTCCATTACAAACATCTTACAGCCTTGAGGACACGGTATCTTCTATGAAGATATGTCCTTTATGGCAAACCTCCAAGTAACCATCTTACTCACCATGTCCCTTAACACCATCTTATTCAAAGGTCTTTAGTTTTTTCTATGTACTGCCCCTTCTTGCAACCGTATGATCTCACAAAATTTTAATTGTGTGGATGAGTTCAACTGATGCTGCCCTGCATTTTGAATTCACAGTTTCACTCGGATCCTTTTACTGATTCTGAGGTGAATGACTAAACAATTGGACCAGGTTGGACTAGGGAAGGTTGGAACTGATTTCTGATTTTATTTTATGCCTATTAGTTTGTCAACAAATACTAAAATTTGGTGCCAATTCAAATGCGCATTTTTAAAGAACAGATGGCAAACCAACCAGAATCCTTGACATTTTTAATTCTGAGCTGATCGTTGTCCCTTTTTACTTTTCAAATTAATCTTCGGGCTAGATCAGCTTATACAAAACTAACAATTCGTATGTACCAGTTTACCATATGGATTGACCACAGCTGGAGCTTTATGTTCAACCATAAACACTCAAAATTTTTTTTTAACCCCTCTTCCATGCATAAACTTCCAGGATCTGCACCTTAATTCCACCACAATGAAACACTTAGTAATTATATGCAAAGCCAGAAGCCTCATTCATTGCACTTTTTTTTGCAATAAATCCAAATTTTATAAGTATTTTTCAGTAAAACAGCAACAGCAAACAGCACCTAAAATTATTTTATAAAGTCATTATTCCATTCAAATGCATGAAATAGAATTACTTGAATTCTTCGCATGCATCATTCCAGGTTTAAAAAGGCAATAGTCTATTTCCTTCTACCTTGTCACCACCAGAACCAGGATGAATGTTTTCAGACAGATGTTAATTGAGTCTTACATTAGAAATATTATTTTCTTTTTCTGATAAGAGTTATTTTCAAAAGTCTAAGTAATAGAGAAAAAGACCCAACCAAGCACAACCTAAAAAATACTTAAATCCTCCTTCAACTGACTGTTTAGGTGTAGACTGGTGTGATAATAAATCAATAAAAATCTCTCTCAGCTGAAGCAACTTCTACTTTGAAAAAGCCTTGAAACATAAGTGAATCACCTTCATTATGCAGTTATACTAGGGTTTTATACATTTGGAGCTCAGTTATTGCAAAGAATGAGGTTCTTCAAAGGCAGTCTGCCACAAGTCATCGTTCCTATACATTATATACTCTCTCATGTCGGGAACAACCATCCATGACGTACTTTTCCAAATTATTTGTAGCCATTATGAGAAGAATTTCTGTTACACTTGCTTAGCAATACGTTTCCAGGCCATATGCGCTCAAAATAGCATCTTCTGTATGAAGACAAGCATAGCATAATGATTCAGTATTCAGGTGAATCAAACTCTACTTGAAATTTGTTGTATAAACGTCCTCACACTGTCAGGATCTCCTTATGTTTGGATATATTGATTTATGTAAGTTTTGTAGCCGGCATAACACTGCCCAGAGGAGCCTCTTTTGAGCCAAGTTGTTTGCAATTTAGAAAATTTAATATTTAAGAAAAATTATAGCGATATTTTCTTTCATATAATTCCATGCACAAAGTATACGATATTCCTGTTCACATGACCACAAGAAACAAAGACAAATCTCATTATTCATGACCCCCAAATCCCAAAGACTATGATCGCTTTTGCTAAGAAAGTGTAACATACAGCATTTCCTTTAAACATTTCATTTGGGCAGCAAATGAGGATGCAGGCAAAAAAAAAAACAAAAAAAACAAAACAAAACACTCCAACAAAAGTCTTCTTGAAGCTGTTGATTATCAGGGCTTGCTATACCAGCATTCCTCCAACCTTTGAAAACCAACCAAATAAAAAGTAACACAATGCTTCAAGTACAAAGAGTGATGTCTATAGCGTACATGACCTTCCCTTTTGTTTTAACGGGTGCTGAAATCACTCAGTGTTGGAAATAGGGCACTGACATCTGCAGCACTGCTTGAAACTTTTTAAAAATCACATAACCGGTATTCATTGCATTATTCGTTGGGTTTTTTTCATCATTAGAGCAGTGTTGTTTACTTGGTAAAAGCCAAGATTCAAAAGAACAAGTTGCATTTCATTTGTCAAATCTGTCAAGTGCTTCCCCGATAAGGAATGTTGGATTAAAATTTACAGGGTCAGTTTATGTACCTCTAACTTTTCGTTTGAAATGGAAAACCAGAGAACACTGTGCTGTTCACTGTTCATATTAAAATTCATTTCAGCTATGAAATAAATGCAGTTTACTTGCCCTTGCAAGCTGCAAATTATCTAATTGAGGGCTTTTTACAGTCAAGATGATAAATTTACACATAAAAGGTGGCAATATTTGCGCTCTTATCTTTGTAACTGCTGAGCACGTGCCAGCTGTTCAAGAGCAGAAGTTTCAGGTAGTACAGACTCTTACAGCCAACACAAAATCAGAGACAAATCCTGGTATACAGTGAGCAGATAAGCATTGTCATGGCTATTTGCACCTCTATCCACACTGACACAAGTGATCCCACACCTGGTTTTGGGCTGGCACACTGACCTGCCACAGAAGAGAAAGTTTTTCCACTCCTGGGTGTGAGAAATCATATAATATAAAATTATATGGTGAGAAATCATACTTTTTTTTTTTTTTTTTTTACCATTTAACTCTAGGTTACAGCTTCTTCTTGTATATCTACTATTCTTATATTAGAGATGTCACTGAAAACACTGCCAGTGATTCCTTGGAGGGAGAGTGGTCTGCCACCTCACCACCCGTTTTAGCCTTCTTAAAGCAAGAACTACTTTAGAAGTGTAAAGAAAAAGGACGAGGTTAAGGGTGAAAGAAGCACAAGTTGTTTTAATCCATGTCTAATGCCCTGTATGGTGTCTTTCAGAAACTTAAAAAACAGAAGGCCTGAAAGATTTCCATACGGAAACAAGAAATTTAGCTTACTAGAACTAGAAGCATTAGCTAAGGATTCTTCTTTCGTATGAGGTGGTGTGAAGTGGCTTAAAATGATGGGAAGTATTTTATTGTTTAGAAATACACATTGCTGGATGATGCATAACCAGAACACTTACATGTAGATATAATTACTGATTGTCTCCAACTCTAAGAGGTGTAAAAACTGCTCAAGTGGTCAGGTAACTGGTGTATTATATCTCCTTTATGCTCTAATTTATCATATCTACCCAGCGCCTACATTTCAACTATTCTAGAAGATGATCCCAGTTCTGAAGAGCTTTGTATATATTTGGCATATCCTAGAATAACAGATCAATAACCTTAAAGCTCGATGGCAATATTAGCATAAGAGACCGTACCAAGTCTGGCAGGGATGGAGTTAATTGTCTTCCTAGCTGGCAGGCCTTATGGTTCTGTGTTTTGGATTTGTGACTAAAAGAGCATTGATAACATAGCAGTGTTTGGCTGCACAGCATCAAGGCTTTCCCTTTTTTCCCCACTCTGCCCCCCACAGTGAGCAAGCTGGGGGTAGGGAAGCGGTTGGGAGGGGACACAGCCTGGAGAGCTGACCCCAAGTGACCAAAAGCATATTCCGTGCCGTATCATGTCATGCTCAGCAATAAGAATTGAGGAGAGGGTTTTTTGGGGAGGGTAACCATTGCTCAGATACTGGCCGCGCGTTAATCTACTTGTAAGAAGTGATTGCCTTGGCATCGCTTTTTTCGTTTTTCTGTTTGTTCCCCACTTCCCCTTTGCTTATTAAGCTACCTATCTCGAGCCACAGGTATTCTCGCCTTTGTTCTTCCTGGCCTCTCCCCAGTCCCACTGGGAGGGAGGAAGCAGCTACAAGGTGCTTACAGCTGCTAGCCAAAGTCAACCCACCAGACACAAATACCTTACACAGAGATACCTTCCTTCATTTACACCAGAAATGTTTTCAATAACCAAAGGAATTAGTCACTTAAAATCACATTCTGTGTCGTTTGGTGCAGCACACCTTGTAAACCGAGAGCAGCACAAGTCGCCACTTAAAAGAGCGTCTTCTGAGCTTTTCTTTTTTTCTATACATAACCTCCCAGAACTCCTCCAAAGTCCCATCGAAGTGCCTTTTCCAATTAGATTTTGGTTATTTAAACTAGCAGTCCACTATTATAAAATACTCGCAGGTTTTTCCTGAATATCATCCCTGATCTGAGTATTTTAGACAATATTCACAGACATGCAGAGACTTTGCTGTTCATAGATTAGCTAAATTCCCATAGAAAATGGTCACATGTAGTTGAGCACGTATATATGCAGTATATGGTGTGGCATATGCCTAGGACCTGAGTTGTGTCAGGGAATTAAAATGGATATGAGGCTGTATGAAGTATGTCACGCTAACCTGACATGCTGCTTATTAAATTCAAACTATCTCATTTAGCTCTATTTTATGCTCTATTTATGTGCCTTGCACACGACAAACATACCCATGAAGAATGATCCCTGTATTCCTATTAAAACAACCGTTTTACACCTGTATTATGCCCTTAGGTCAACCGGTTTAGATGAAACTGGACCGAGCTACACACTCACACACGGACTGCTACTGGTGCCTTAGAAAAGGAAGAGTTTCTCAAGATGAGCAGTTTCTGGGTGGCTGCCTGTTAAAGCACGATGACACAGTTACCAGAGCAGTGACAAAAGGCATAAAAGGAAAGACAGGAGTTTCAAGGTTTCAAGTCTTTCAGGGCTATTTTCAACACTGCTAGAGTCTCACTTACAGAAAGATTAAAAAAAAAAAAAAAGATATAAAAAAAGTCTTGGAAGACAGGCTGTTCCTTTGCAACCCTGTACTTTCTTCTTAAAGGCAGGGGCAGGAAGAAAGATTTTCTCCCCAACATCCCACAAGTACATCATCTTTGGCACATACTGTTTCTTTCCCCTTTTCCATGGTACAAGTAAAGTCCTTCCTCCCAGGAGTCTTGGGAACAGAAGAAAATGGAAATTATTAACTACACTGAACTAGCTACCCCATTCCTCCCCTCCAACAGACAAATCAGTAATTCACTCCTAGCACAGATGCTGTTCTCTTTCCTACTAAATCCAAGAGCCAAAACTACTCTTCAAATCAAAGAGCCATACTACTTTTAACTTGACAACACCAGAAGTAATTTTCAGGTTTATATTGTCTTTAACACAAAGTTGTATCTTTATATTATAGTAACTTCCACAAATATTTGGTAGATTGTACTACTGGAGGATGACCTTTCCCGCCACTGATCTTTTGGCATAAACTTTCCTCATGTTATAAAACTTTTAATTTGAATTCATAACAGTAAATTTGCATTTATAGTTGAGAAACCCCTTCCATCTTGATGTAGAATTTCTTTCTTGCATAGAATATTCTATGAATATACATTACGAAAGGATTGCTATTTGCAAATGTCAAAAGATAGAGCACAGATTACAGTAACTATTGAAATTTTTTTAAATGACTTAGCACATTCTTAGGCACAGAACTTAATCTCAAAATGGGCAGAGGTATAATCCCCAAGGAAAAACACATCGTTATAAGTTATAGGAACAACTACAGAAAAAATCCATACATATTAAGTATGTAACTCTGAATCTGCTAAGTACTTCAAACACTTTTCTTACCACTAGGGCTTTCATAGGACATTTTCATAATTCTCTGTTTTAAAGAAATAATGAAATATTTGTTTTAGGAAGTACAATGCAGTAAAGTTTAATTCAAATTCACTAATTCTGCCTTCCCAGCCGGTTTCCAGGGCCTAATGCACTCACCTTCTTTTTTGTCTCCTGAGTAAGATACAGTACGAATTACAAAATGGAACCCTCAAAAGGGTACGTGAATTCCTATGGCATCACTGACAGACAGGAATCTAACAGGAGAGAAGACAAGACCTTCCAAGAAGGCTACAAATGCTCTGTGATGGCTCAAAAGCTAGGGTCCTGAGCATGCTCCCCTTGCAGGAGCTTGGCTGGTTGTGTCTGGGACCAGCTCGCGGCCAAGAACTGCTCCAAGGAAAATGCTGGAAGCAGAGCCTCAGTGGCGGCTTCCCCAGACAGCTCTGCTTCAAGCTGCGGCTCTCCTCCTCTTCCCTGGGGAGGTCCCACTGAGCCCCACCTGAGCTCTCCTACAGCTGTGCCTCACCACTTGGTGATCCAGAAGGCAATGCAGAGAATCGATTTGGACTTGCCTAGTCACGACGGACTTGTTTAGCGGCTGGGACCTGGCTAAGCTTGGGCCTGCCCTGCTCGCCTCCCTCAGGCGCTGTGTCTCTGCTCCCGTGGTGAGGCCACTGCCTCCACCAGCCTGTCGCTGTGCTTGGCTCCCACTTCCCTTCCCCGTGCGGAGCTGCTTGCCTTCACTGCTGCACGACCCAGAAGACCTTGCAACCAGGGAGCAGTCTCTTCTTTCTCTAGAGGACCATCCTATGGACATAAGACACACAGCCCGGTAAAGCATTCTATAACTTCCAAAAATGCTCAGCCCCAGAAGCCAAGTCAGTTCCTCTGAGGCTTTAGAGACTCTCATACTATTGAGGCCTGAAACCAATTCCCTGAAAGAGATTATTTATTCAAATGGCATATATACAACTTAAAAAGGCTATTAAACTAGGAGGACTTGTTAAATTACTTCACATCAGCTCAGAAAGCATTTAATTTCTGAATCCCGCAATATTTTTGCCTTAAAAAATAGAAATTTCTTTCAGAATCAACTAAAAATTATTCCATCATAACCAGTATATCAAAGTTATGTGAACATGTATTTCCTCCCCTTCATCTTGGAGATGGAGTTCAGCCGTTGGTATCAAACTATTCCTGACTCAATTCAAAGAGTAGTTATGAAGCCATGATTTATTTCCGTACCTTACAAAGTGAAGGAGGAACTCATCAACTTTAGATGGCCAAAATATGATTAGGTATGTTTACTTTCCACATTTCACAGACTAATTGCTTGAAGGAGAAGACAAGAAACAGAGTAGAGGAGTAATATCTTTAATGCAGAATCCCTTCTATGTAGAAAACATTGCTCTGAGGTGTCAAAAAGAAATGGCAAGCAAGCCAAAGACAGACTCAAGACACATTAACAAGGGAGAACAAATGGAACATTAATATACTGCTGAATAATTCTAAAGTATCTGCAGGATACTATTACTTTGGCTACTGATAGTATTATTCCCTGACCTGGACCACCATAGCAGAAGAAATTATACCTACAAACAGTAAATAAGAAGAAATATAAAGACCTTGGCACAAAAATATCAAAGCACTTGCAGCAAGAGGTAATATGCAACCAGGGAACGGGGAGAAACAAAACAAAATAAATAAGAAAAAAAAAGGTAGGTCTGATGTCTGTTATTTTTAATTTTAAGATAAAACAGTATATCTTGAACAACCACCACCCTCACCTAACAATAGTCAAATCACATAGCTATTACTATCTAGCTAGTTATTTTTAGAGGATCCCAAAGAAATGATTTCATTGTCTTTTTGTTTCTTTCAACATTCTCCCATAAGAAAAACTTTAAGAGTATGTTTGCAGAAACTCAACAGTGTGATGCTGATTTTCCGGTTAGACTAATACTCATGGACAGTACGTAAAAAAAAAAAAAAAGATTCCTAGTGCATAGTAAAGCCAAAAAAAAAACCAATAAAACAAGAACACGTTTCCTACAGTGCCAAAACACAGGTTATTTTTGAAGGCATTCCAGTTAAATGGGATTAACGATTTAAAAATACAGTTCGATCCCAGTAATTATATGGGAGATATATTTTGTATTTGAGCATTAGTTTGTAACTGTGATGATAATTAGGCACTTCATTATCCTTATACAGTTTATTTTTAAGAAGGTAAGGAACTTTCAACGTGTTCTGATAAAGACTGCACTTGTTAATAAGTTGAAAAAAAAACTATAACCAGGAGAACTACCAAATAAATTTCCCTCCAAATGTCCAATTAAAAAAGAAATGTAAATATGAGTAATGTAGTCATTAACATTTGTGAAAATATTACGCAGATAATGCATCACTGAAATGCGCAACTCAAACACAGGGATCTCTCTACTGTGAACTTGAATGTGAAAGGCATCACCATCATTTACCAATCTCTTCAGCCTAAACAGGAGACATTAGGCCCCTTCCAGTAAGTAAAAGCACCTCACTCTCATTCATCTTTACCTAAATGATCTGTCACCTCAGCATATATACAGTTACCCTTGAAAATAAAACTCACATTATTTTGTTAGTGCCACATTGTGGTATTTTACATAACCAGCAAATCAGTTAAAACAAACACTGCAGGGCAAATTGTTGTCTGACGGGGTAAGCAAGACCTGCATTAGATCATCAGTTTATCTACAATTTTCACTGTTTCTTAAATTAAGTCACAAAAATCCGGGGTAAAAAAAAAAACAAAACAAACCCACACATTTTGCTTTCCTAGACCCCTTCTTTTACTTATCAGTGGTGCCAATTTTTTTCAAGATGTCATAAGTTTTCACCATAATTTGCACAGGAAACAGAGGAAGATGACCGCAGCAATAGCACCCCAGCTACATGGAAGGCTAAACTGAATTGTGGCCTCTGCAAATGAGTAGCTGTAAGAGTACCTAAGAGGAATTTGTGGGTCAAAGAAACCAAAGGACTCCTAAATTTTTTTTTAATCAGCATGAACAAAAAATATTTGTGGGATGACAATAATTTAAGACGACAGTTCTTTTACTGTCATATAACAGCATTCTAGATTTTAACATTAATACAGATTGCACTCGGCATAAAACATTATGGGCAACTCAGAGCTCTAGAAATAGCTGAATATGAAAGTACTCGATACGATAGATTCAGCAATTCCTACCCCACCCTTACTGAATAGAAGCCGAAGGAATAGCTTCTTCAGCAACAGTATTATCCACAAACTTCCAAGCAAATCATTACAAACTATATTGGCAGCAGAAAGAAAATCAAGCACTACAAGATTCCCTACCTCACACTGTGTTCTACATCTGGCAAACCTAAAAGTGACCTTTCAACTTCAGTGGCTCAAGTATTTCCATAATATACTTTTTTTCAGCCTACTATCATCTAAAGTATGCCAATACTTTGGAGCAGACTTTCTGTAGACTATGGTTTAATGCAGAGACTTTCTAACTGAATTTAGACAAGTTATGATGTCTCCTGACAAATTTGACCCTAGCAAATTCAAATATAATGGAATTAGTTTAATCCCAAATACACATTCTCAGATGCATACTATAACAAAAACAAAACCCCAAATAAACAGAAAAACAAACACAAAACAACACACACCCACAGAAAAAGAACCAAAACAACCAACCCAAACAAAAAAAACCCACATACTTCCTTGAAGTTAATTCCTGGATGACTTTAGAAAATTTATATAGCAAAGGAAAAATGGAACTTCTCACCTAGAAGTTCCCAGACTAAGTGTAAAGTTCAACATAGTCATGAAGGGAGCAATACAGAAGAGACAAAACCAATATTGTTTGTATGTGAGAAAGAAAAGACAAAATTAACACTTCCAGAAAAAAAATCCGGAAAGGAGACTAAGTAAAGGATCTGTAATGGAGTTAGACCTAAGAGATCTATAAATAGAAGAAAGCACCAACAGAGTAAGAAAAGAAATAAGAAAACAAAACGGCAGAAGTGAGGCACTAAGACAAACCTGTACATTTTCCAAAGCAGCTGATAGATACACTGAGACTTCAACCAGAGAATGGTGCCGGTATACAAATCTCAAGTGCAATTTTTAATTTTTCTGAGAAATGAACTCCCCTTTTTCAATTACCCTTGGGGATTGAAAATCCAAACAGTCTACAAATGACAGCAATAAGCCAGTATTCTCTTAAATGAAGATCATGTTTCTTTTTCAGTTACTAAATTTTGATTCTAGTGTTGGGGGGAAAAATATATTCTTAATTTACATGTCTGTATTTGCCTGGGTAAGTGTTGCTGCCCAAGAATACCGCTCCCTTGCAGTGGGAACATCAGTCTTGTTTTTACATTCACATGTAGTTCGTTGAAAATTCTAGAGTTCTTTAAACAATGTCTTCAAAATAGTTTTAAAGTTCTCCAGGGACCACAACAGGATTACAGACTACTTCACAACTAATTTACCTGTCATTTAAACAGATCTACGCTGAAATAGGTTCTGATACAATACAAATTTTTAAAAAAAAATTACATAATTTGAACATAATTTCTGGCAAAACACTTATATAGTGTTTTCCCTGTTTTTGCAGGAGCCTTTTATTGATCGTATGAACTATTTTAACTGCTTTGGGCTGAAGCAGCTGGATAAAGGGTGAAGATGCGAAATATGCTACATGATAAATTAAGTATAGGTTAGACATGCAGCCTACCAGTTTCAATTCCCGCTGTGAAAACAAAGATGCTCAACATCACTGATGAGAGGCAAAACTATAAAACAATGTAACGCATATCCCAGAGACATGGGAGGAGAAGCAGTAGGAGAGAAGAAATACTGCAAAATATCTTGGTCTGATGATAATACAATTAGGAAATCAGTTCAAATCTTGTTTTGTGGATTTTTTTTTTTAGTATGTTGTTTTGTGCTTCTCTCAGAAATTAGGTTTATCTACAGTATAATACATCCTTTTGAGTAGTTTCCTGCCTTTGAGCAGATCTGCCAATTCTTTCAAGCAAAAGAATCCTTCTGTAGAGAGGGGCACACAAAGACAAAAGGTAAAAAAGCAGTCAAGCACGTATGCCCTTCCCTAGCGAAGGCATCTGCAGATGGCACACAACAGAAAGCGTTAGTTTCAAAGTAGAAGGTGACTTCTTGGCAATTATTAAAAAAAAATTACATCCTATCCAGGGATTTAATTACTTCTCTACATATTACTGGAACCTTCTCCACCTTACACATTAGTTAAAAGTGCAGAAATTCATTTGATATCTTGATACAGTAAAGGGCTTGAAGAGCAGGCAGCTGGAGGCTGACATGCTAAGATTCAGCACTGAAAACGTTCCAAGTGTGCGTATATATTACAGAAGAACAGGAAGCAATTAGACCAAACTATCAATTCTAAGGGTGTTAATAATATTGGATAAGTAGCCTGAATACAAAGGTGACAGAATCTAAATCTCCTTTATGTACGTGGGGCCACGCACAGCTTTTCCAAGAAGGCAGAAGAGAAGCCATTGCCAAATTCGAGCAGCCTTGAGCACACCCTTCTGACGCGCTCCAGATGGGCTGCCAGCTCTGGCTCTGCTTCTCAGCACTAACCCCACACCCCAGNTGGGGGCGGGAAATTTCACGCAACGTTTTTTTCTACAGTAAGATCCTAACCAGCGGGTTCTTATTCCAGCTTCAGCAAAGAAAAAAAAACTATAAACAAAACCATTTTAAAAACACGCCTCAGCAGCTTATCATTTGTTTCCGTACCTGTTCACCTTACAAAACTGTCACCATGGATTTTGGCATGTAAAAGTTTCCCAGTGGGGGAAATACCCATCAAAACAAAGAGCTGAAATTTTACAAAAAAGTTGCTAAGTAGGATCTGACTTGGCTTTCAACTTTGCAGAAATCCACCCCCGGCAGAGTTGTTCACTGACTCTTCAAAGCAATGTATTTTGACGAAATTTTGCAACACATCCTTAGGTGCTTTTGTTAGGGAAGGATGGGGATAATTATGGTAAGCAAATAGAGGTGACAGAATTAAATCAGTTAGATTTCAATTGACTTAGGATGGCGCAAAGCCGTATCTTAACAGGCACCTACTTACTTGAAATGGTTAGGAAATAAGGCTTTATAAATCTTAAGAAACCTTGCCAATTCTGAGATTCTAGTCAAAAATGATGAAAAACCATAAAAACTTAAAAATTAGAAATGAAAAAGAGTAACATATTTCAGTTCTTAGTATGTCATCCTGTTCTCTGTGAAGCTGTTTGTCCCACGTGTCTCCAGAAGCCACTGCAGAGCTACAAGCGCCCTTAGCCCACAGGCTTCTCCTGGCACACGCAGAGGCAAGCTTGTCTGGATGCTCACCACACGACTGCCAAGAACCACCTGATCTGAACGGAATGATGCAACTGTTATCACTGAAAAAAACAAATATCAAAACCACAAAGGACAAAGCACTGGAAGGAGCGGGGGTCATGGTGAAAATTCAAAGTTGGTGGATACAACTTAGATGACCATTCCACTGGGTTTACCCAGACTTAGCAAGCGAGAGGAAGCCCATTGCTGTCATACCCAATGCTTGATGGGAATCCTGTCATCTCCCAGAGGAAGCAAGACTTTGCAACTGTATCGAATACAGTCACACATACTCATGTTTACCATCTCAGATTCACCATCTCACATTCTTTAACAAAATCTAATTTACTTGAGAGCGAGCTAATCTCAGTTAAATGAGCTGTTGATGGTTTGTTAAATTCTAGAATAATTTTAAGAGCATGAGAGAAGAAAAACAGAAATAAATCTAACAATGAAGTACACAGTTACAGGCAGTTTGATTAAGGATGCAGCATTTTTGTTTCTTTTAAGAGAGACTGCAGGTAATAAAACCAAGCAGATGTTTTCCTTAGCTGATATTCCTCTTTAATTTGAATTACATATATTATTCTTGTGAAATCATAGAATCATTCAGGTTGGAAAAGACCGTTGGGATCATCGAGTCCAACCATCAACCCCACTCTACAAAGTTCTCCCCTACACCATATCCCCCAACCCCACATCTAAATGACTCTTAAACACATTCAGGGATGGTGACCCCACCACCCCCCTGGGCAGCCTATTCCAGTGCCTGACCACTCATTCTGGGAAGAATTGTTTCCTAATGTCCAGTCTAACCCCACCCTGTTGCAGCTTGAAGCCATTCCCTCTTGTTCTATCGCTAATTACCTGTGAGACGAGACCAGCACCAACCCCTCTACAATGTCCTTTCAAGTAGTTGTAGAGTGTGATGAGGTCTCCCCTCAGCCTCCTCTTCCTCAAACTAAACAGTTCCAGCTCCCTCAATCGCCCTTCATAAGATTTATTCTCCAGGCCCTTCACCAGCTTCATTGCCCTCCTCCGCACTCGCTCCAGCCCCTC
>VYZM01011247.1:64740-138665 GCA_013398915.1 Dromas ardeola | reverse complement strand
GTCATCTGCAAACTTACTGATGATGCACTCTATGTCCTCATCGAGATCATCAACAAAGATGTTAAACAGAAATGGTCCCAACACTGAGCCCTGAGGAACACCACTTGTGACCGGCCGCCAGCTGGATTTGACTCCATTGACCACCACTCTTTGGGACCTTCCATCCAGCTAGTGCTTGATCCAGCAGATGGTATGCTCATCCAGGCCATGAGCAGCCAGTTTTTCCATGAGAATTCTATGGGGAACAGCATCAAATGCTTTTCAGAAGTCCAGGCAGACGATATCCACAGCCTTTCCCGTGTCCAATAGTCAGGTCATCTTGTCATAGAAGGAGATCAGGTTCGTCAGGCAGGACCTACCTTTCATAAACCGATGCTGACTAGGCCTGATCCCCTGGTGGTCCATTATAAGGCTTGTAATGGCACTCAAGATGATCTGCTCCATGACCTTTCCCTGGTACCGAGAAGTGTATCAAGTATTTAAATTATTGTATTATGAGCTATTCACTGCCTACATTTGGTGCAACTACTGTGTTACCTTACTGTGTTGCCTGTACTACAGCAGAGGTGAAAGCAGTATTTGAGTTCTGTCTGTAAGGAACTCACTAAGAAGGAAGAGGCAACAGGTATGCTCCATATTGAATACCTTCTGTGCTTCTGTGACCTAACTCAATAGGACTAATTGCCTAATAAGTGTTTGAAGGATGACGCCATTGAAGCGTGTGGTTTATCTGGATGAGAAAGAGGAGAAGATGAGTACAGTGAGCAGGAGTTCTTCAGCAAACTCCTCCAGTGTTTGAGCCAAAGCACTGCACAATTAGCTGCATTTCTTCCAATTTACTTCAATAGATTATGCATCAAATCTTCCCAATAATCTTCCACAAGACTGACTGGCGTTCTTCGAAGTATTACTTGCACCCCAAATTATTTTGGTTTAGTAAGATCTTCACAAATACAGACACGCTATGCATTAAGCTAGCTTATTAAATCATCCTTAACTGACCAAGATGACAAGTAAAAAAAGCCCTAGTACTAAACGTTAATTTCACATCATAGTACCAGCAAGATGGGGCAAGCACATATTAAGATTTCAATTATTTTCACTAGAAAAAAATACAATGAAGTTAGTTTAAAAATACTAATTAATTTTTTTTTTTTTTTTAAAATCACAACTCGTATCTCAAGCTGATCCTGCAAATTTAAGATACTCTCCACTTACCCTCAACATTCTTGTATTTGCTTATTATGTGAAGACTGTGTACAATTTCTAGTAGACTAACGTCAAGGAATGGTATTTAAAAGCAGATCTCTGAAGGCTAAAACCAAGGAAGATTAATTTGGTTTTAGACGATAATTCTCTTCAGCTTCTGGAGATGCTTGTCGAGATTTCTCACTTTCTCAGTTCATCTTTAAAATAATAAGCAAAAATAAGAAGAACTGGGAAGCTCTTTTAATACCAATCTCTTGATGCTGAAAAGAAAATATTTTGAGACGCACATTTTCAGCTGCAAAAGAGCGGCTGAAGCCTGTTATAGCTCTACCAGACATACCCAGCAATTGAATATTTTATGTGCTGCTTATTTTTTTTAGCCATTAAACATCAGCAATATTTATATGCTTAATGGTTGTAACAAGTGCTCTTATAAAGACTCTATTTCATTCTAACTAATCTTTAGAACAACAGTTGTAAAAATTTGGATACAGTCAAAAAGTCCTCATTTCTTTCCATGTCAATTTAAAAGCTAAAGTATACAATAACACTTTGGAATTACAATTCTGTTCCTTAGTTTTTGTACCTTCTTTCCACATCAACATCATCAACCATAAGTTCTTAACTTAGGCAGGAATTTTAACAAAGACTAAGAATTAGAATCAAAAAGACTTAGTACATGTCACGATTTAGAAAATAACAAAACATGTTTTGTTTAATACAAAATAAAATTTGACTATTTCAGATTAGAATAGGAAAGGAAGAGCCAGGATTTCAAATGTGATAAAATTAGAGCTGGCAAATTAACATTTGCAAAAAGGTGTTAAAAAAAAAAAAATCTGTTTGATCTTTTCAGTTGCATTTCACAGATCTCCCAGTAGTATCCCCTGTGAACCACCACCATCATCACAGATAAGTAGAATGTCAGCTGAAAGCCACAGTACTAGTTACTTTTGAATGAAAAAAGCTAAATAATTGTAGTAATAATTTTAAAGGTACTTTTCAGCAATGCAAAATTTACTATTTCTTATAATTTGGGTTTCAACTATTCATTTACATTACTGCACTGGTATTGCAACATTCCCTTCATTTCCAACAGTGTATTTAAAGCAATGCATCTTTATTAGCAACTCTCATCCACATACAGAAAAATTTGGTTATCTGTCGGATGTCAGTGAAACAGAAATGGTGTTTCCTTTGCGTCACAGGAAAGGATACATCCTTTATACAGGACATACACTCCAATCATCACAAGGCTTCAGTCACAGCAGGAGCAAGCCTCAGATGCTCTTCAGCTCTTCTGTTCTCTCTGTTGCTATTCATCAAAGCCAACACAGGAAGGTTTGTTATAAAACAAAGGTTGAGAGGGCAGTTCAAAATTCAGGTTTAGATCTTTTGTTATACTTGTTATCTACATGAGAAGCACCAGTAAGAACATCTGCATGGTAGTTTCACTTTTAAGGTAGTTTTGCAGGTAGGCTTTGGTTCACCATCAAAAAGACGACTGTGAGAAAATTTTGATAGAAATGGATATGCTGTATCAATAGAAAAAGTTAACTCAATTTGATAAATGCACTTTGAAGGAGAAATACTTCAGCTAGATTTCTTATTGCATGGGATTTAAAGGTTATTTGCATGAATCCATGAAGCACTTGAAAAAAGCCTGTTATATTCTTGAAAAGATACAAACAAGTTATTGCAAAGCAGAAGGGACTGTATGTATACAAAAAGTCTTTCCTAATATGTTTTAGTGGTGAAACAGAATGCAGAAATGGTTAACCTAACTGTGAGAGTGGAGGAATTTTAAACAAAACTGAAGAGGTGCCTGGAGATATTCATGTGAAGATAGTTTGGTAAAACAAGGCTAGCATAACAAAGACCACAGGATCTTCTTCACCTAATTCCTGTCTGACTTAAGTATGGATTTGCATCAGATGAGCAGAATGGAGAATTCAGTGTTAATCATTTCCCCTTTCTTGTATCTATCTTCTTGCCCTGTCTGAATTTTGATAGCTGTTACATTTTCCTGTATAAGATTTTATACAACGCTCTCTTCCTAGACTGAAGATCTCTCTTTCTTGGAGGGATCCTTTCATGGATAACATGGAATAACAACATAAAGAGGAAACCTTTAGTCCCTCTGGACAACAGTTTAAAATCAATCAAACATATATTGTTCTTTGAACAAAATGGTCCGTTCCTATCTTCCTTTGGTTAACTGCAAGACATACTATGATAAAAAATACTGGAATAGCTTTAGAAAAGTCACTACAGGTTTCTTTAAGATGAAATACAACCCAGTGCCTTTGTGAGAATTCTTCTCTTTGTCCAGAAATGCACTGGTCATTTGCATCAACTGTCTACTGAATTTGAATGCTTAGCTCCACACACATATGGCATGGCTGAAATTATGCTGCTTCTTGTGCTCGTTACAGATGCAGGTTCCAAAGAACAATTCTGAGAAAAAGATGAAGCGCCTAATGGGAAGAATGTTATTTTAGTTGAGTACAGTTTCCTTCATGCTTGCATATCGGGCCCAAGACTAAAGCACATCACATTTGGGTTCTCTGTATTGCATTTACATATTCTTTTCAATAACGGCTACAATTATGATCATGCAATGCTTATGGTGTGTCTTACGATAAGCGAATATACTTTCAATAAGTATAAGCACCTAGTTAAGATTAGCGCTACATTGCTTTTGGTTTAATTCAAGAAGTAGTATAGTTGTCTGTAGGTTGTACAAACACTGGAGAGCTCTGGAGAGTATGATGTTACTAACTAAAACTGTAGAGAGGTACGAACACCTCTGTGGTACTAACTATGTACACGTAGTGGAAGTTCTAACACTGCAATCAGAAGGATTTGAAGTATTTCTTTTACCAAAAAAAGGTATATGTGAGTACATTTCAGTGTTGGTCTGTCTACCATGCAGTAGATTTACATCTACACTCTACACCTATATCATCTTCACTCTACTACCACCTTACATCACTAGTGCTGCAACTACAACAGCATGACAGATTCTTTTATCTTACTCCAACGCCAGCTCCAACTGAACTTTAAAAATAAACATGATATACTATTAGTTCTGAGTAGATCTGAAAAGTTAGCAGCACCATTTAGGAAACTGCCTTCTTATAAGCAGTATTATTCTTCTGCTATTTCAATACCTTAGCCATGCTCAGATCCTAATAGACAGTGTAGTCACCATTCAAGCTAAAAAAAAAAAAAGTGAACAAATAAAGTAGTAAATACACTACATATAAATATAAAACATTGTAACTACATGTAAATATAAAACATTTTCATTTCTTAATTATATTAAAGTCTCATATTTATAATTTAAAAATACACCATCACTAGCAGACGCTGATTACCACCAACATTTAAGTCATAGAAATGTTGTGAATTTATGTAACAGCTTTTCAATGCTGTTGGTATGATTTCAAACCAGAGCGATAAAAAACACGGGCAATCAGTAGCCATTGTCTCCTTGTTAGGTAAAGCACTGTGATACGCGTGCCCTCAGGTAAGGATACAGAACCCAAAGTGCTGCTTTATTAATGGTATGAACTTGTATCAGTGCAGAACTGCCATGGGTGGATTAGCATAACTATCATCTTGAATGGAATAATTCTTGGTATAAGCTTAGTAAAAACAAAACATGCAAGTTGTACAACAGAAAAAAATAACAATGCTAGCAGGAAGTCACGAGAAGCTTGTATTAAATTTCTCAAAAGAATAAAAAGAGACAAATCTTAAAGCCAGAGCTGGATCAAGATTGTTCCATCTATGGGAGAAAAGCAAAAGTGACAGGGCAGAGAAAGAGGCCTATGAAAATGACATCATCCGATCTATAAAAACAAGATGGTATATAAGGAAAACAATTGGAAACAGCTTTACAGGCGTAATAATTTTGGAGAAGATTGTATTTATTAGCTACACATTTCATTTACGATACACATGGCTGAAGAATTTTACAGCAGAAGAATTTTATATTGCAGCAAAGATTGAAGAGAGTCAAGGAAGACATAATATGTAACACGTTCCAGAGACTGACCAAGCAGCAAGATAAAAGCAGATCGTAGGGGTTTTCTTCTTAAAAATAGATGGCATCCTAGATAAATTTAGGGAAGAAGCATAATGAAGTACTGGAGGTTCTTTCCTGAACAAGAGGACAGCTAGACTGGCTAGGCTGGAAAAAAAAGCAGATCTGTTCAGTTTTGTCCTTCTGTAAAATATTTGCAAAGATAAGGAATAAAAAGTGTAAGTTATAATTGGCTGAAAAGTCATCAAGTGATCACCATCTTAGCACATATTGCTAAAACTTCCTTTTTGGGTTTTAAGATGAGGGCTCTTCCTCCTTTCTCAGCTGATTCCATAGAGGATATTAACCTCATCAATTTTAAGAACAAGGAAGAGGAGTTAACTCTTGATTAAGAGTTTATATACCTTAAAATTCCAGGTATTGCTTCTTCCAATAGTTTAATATATCAGCAATTAATTCCTCAAACAACTCCAAAAGTGGATTTAGCTCATATTTGTCAACATTTTTAATAACCATCTGTGATAGTGCTAAGAATCATATGCTACACTACATAATTTTACCCTTCTCTTTCCTAAGAGATACCAAGATGGAATCAACCATTTTGTCAGCTGAAAAGTAAACTCTGTATCATCTATTGGATTCTACAGACAGAAGAAAAACGTCCCTTCAAGATTGTTATAGACACCTTCTCATACTGGATGAGGAAACACTTGAAAACAGTCTGTTCTACAAAGCAACTTGGCCTGGATATGTCAGAGATATGAAATAAGGGGATCTAGCTAGTTCATCAATTTTACCAGTCACTGGCTCAATAGCAAGACTAGCAGCTGTAGAGAATGCTGAACCAGCGGACCATTCAGTCAAAAGGACAAACAAATTGGTTATCAGCTAGACACACTATGAGAAACTACAAACAATAATAAAAATCAAGGACGTAAGTAGTTTCACATTTCCTGTGGGTATAACCGAGGTAAAAGGCCAAGAAAATATTTTAGAAGATGCTGGGAAAACAGAAAACCTACCTTGCAATATAGAGCAAGGAAACAGAAAATCTAGATCTACGTATCTTGAAGTGGATCTCAATTTGTTTCCTACACACCTTAAAACTAAATATACTTCACTACACAAAAAAAGAGGCAGACAAGAACCTTCACTGGGGCTCCAGCTATCAAATCTTTAGTTTTGTACAAATACAAATTCACCTTGGAAAGGTGTTCATTTTCCACTAATATAAATCTCCAGAACTCATTAGTGTAACAAACAGATGGTTGTCCGTAGCTGACATGGAAAATTTGTCAAGATGTGCTTTCCTCTGTAGCTAAACAGTCCAACAAGCTTCAGTGAGTTTTCTGAACAAACTCCGAGCATCACCTATTTTTATGATGTGGCATAATTTACAGCAAGCATATACTGTGAAGAACTGTGCTCATGAACTAACTGCTTTCTTCGGTGTTATTCTCTCTTCACTGCATTTTTAAGTGGGATTGAGAGAAGATAACTAAACTGAGACTCAACATGCCATAGGGTTGAATAGCCTCAAGGATTTGATTGTTAAGATTTATGTTCTGGGTAAAGGGCAGAAGATAAACAAAGTTCCAAAGTGGTAAAAAGGATAAAAAGAAAGAAAAATTGCCCATGACATCAAAATAAGCAAGACCCTTCTCATAGTCCTGACTGTATTTTTTGATCTTTGGTGATATTTCAGTGATAGGATTTTGTTTAGATGTAACAGATTTTATTGACAAGAGACATAAATACAGTTGAAGTATGCTAGATACGACAACCAAGTTCTCCCTTGCTTCCAAGACAGTCTGGTACCAGGATGTGCCAGTGATTCTAGTCTGAAATAGACTGATCCCCCACAGAGATGTCAACACACACTTTTAAGCATCAACTATCAAAAGCAAGGCAAGGTAACTACAACACAAAAGAGATTAGTTTTCTCAGTTTCTGATTCCACACATGCCATTATGGCTCAAGCTGGGCAAAAACATTTCTGAAAAACAGTGAATTCACTAGAAAAAATAGTGACGTTTTGAAGAGTATTGAAGCACTGTGAGCTACTCTCATGTTACAAGATGAATTTCCTACATAGCTGGACAAAAGAAGTGGGATAGCAGAATATCAGAAAAGTCAAATACAGTGTTTGACATCTCCTGAGATACACTAAAGGAACTCACAATACAGTACTGTAACTAAGTATTAAGTTTACAGAACTGGAAGTCAATTTTGCTCAACCTGCATTTAGGATAGAAAAGATCCAAGACTCAACCCTCACAGGTTCCACGTCTGTTCCAAAAATTTAAATCTACACATTGTATGAAGTACCATGACCACATGCAGTAAAGTATCCTGGGACATGCTGTTCTTCATTCTTCTGTTGAATCCCTTCCCCTTTGTAAGCAGTTCTTAAACATTCAGTGAGCCAGTAAGAAATATTTTGGTGTTGTCAAATGCTACATGGCAATACTACAGAGCTTGCACTGAACTGAGTTTAAAAGAAATTGAACCCTCTAGAAGCCACAAAGACTATCTAAATACTTCTTTTTTTCTTCCTTCTAATACCACAGAAAGAAATACCCACAGGTCTTCTGCCTCCAAAAAACGTCCCCTAAATGAACCTTCATACAAATCACACCACCTGAGATGCTGAATGATGACAGACAATAAAAGATTTACATAATATAAGAACTTCTGAAATCTGAACCTCAAAGCTAAGTACAATATTAAAAACACCAATAACTGTTTTTGCTAAATTTAGGATATCCAAATCTGGAAACATAGCTTGAAAATGTTAGATGAAGACACTTTAGAAATTTATGAGCTGAAAACAGCAGTTGGAATAAGAATCATTCTACACGGTTGCTACAGCAGAGTCCTGCATCATATTACTGACATTTCCCCTAATGAGCACTTACCAGAGCAACCTCATCACGGGTTACCCAGGCAAATTCCAATTCAGAGCATAATTGAATGAAGGTGCATGTGATTATCAGAAAGAAAAACAGGTTTTATTCAGACATGAGCAAGGGCTGTCTCCCTGGAGCTCTCTAATCCCAGTCCTGGACTACCCCTAGGGTGCAGTTAACAATTCCAGTGCCGTTGTCTAGTTTGACAGGGTCATGGTCTGGGAGTGCTCCAGGGCAGGGTGTATAATTAGTACCATGAGCCAAACAGTATTTTTTGAAAATCTGTATGTCTCACCACAGGGTGCTGATGTTAGGAGAAGGCTTGCATGTTCCTACATGAAAAAATAATTTCTCATCAGTACAACCTCTGAATAGAGTCCTGTATGAGCACACACATACATACATACTACAAACAGCTTTATTCTGGCTGTTGTGATTGCAAAGCATTTATTTCCTGGTAATAAACTCTGCTGTTTCAAACAGATTTTTACAGTCTCATTTATTTAAATGCGCTGATGTTACTATGTAAATAGGCACGGTCTATGAGCTCTAGGATTTTGTTCTTAGACACTTCCTTTCTTTTAAGATTAATCATGACAGCTTTGCTGCTTCTCCCAACACTCGCAAATACACTAGAGAAATTAGAAATGTGCACTCCATTTCTGTCAAAGAAATATGGTACGTGGTTACCGAGAACTTACTAGACCCTACTGAAGTGCTGCACAAACAGCTGTCCCTCAAATTTGCCGAGCAAACAGACTTAAGCAAATACAAGCTTTACAAGTCTCCACACACCTCATGCCTTGCCTGAAGTTATCACATCTATTCCCTGTTGTCTGTGATCCTGGGATTGTGTGTGACAAAGCCATCTTTTCATCACATCCTTTGGAACAACAACAACAAAAAAAAAATAATCAGCCTTAGTTATTATTTTTAGCTTACTCTGATCTGACAAACCCTAAGCCAAGGTTTGTACGCCTACAAAGTTACAGGAGTCCTCAAAGACCACTGTGTACCGACTTACGCCGCTCCATTTCTAAATTTAAGCCTTCCAGCTTATTCCTAGCAATGCATTTCAGGCTCTCAAAACTCACTTCATTGTTGTGTAACTTCTTGCAGTATTGATATTCATTATTCTTAAGTCTTCGCAACAGTTTTTCTCACCACTACCTGTCACAGCTCTCAAGAGGCCTTTCAATGTCCTGAATATTTGAATTACATACTAACACCGGAGTCCTGTTTCAACATGGTGGGTGGATATGGAATGGAGGTCTTGCACTTGACCCACACAAATCAATGGGGCATTTCAAAAAGGTAACATGAAAGATTTATTATCCAATTTGAAGAGTTCACATATATTGCTTCCTAACAATAGTTTAATAGTGGTGTATTTTTTTGAAATAATTCATCATATTCCGAAAGGATTTCGGTTTGCATTCTACCTAAAATCTCAAGCTCGACTTCACACTGAAGTCTGAACACCCCTCCTTCGCTCCGAAATCCTTTATGTTTCCCATTTTTAGACCTTTCCTTACATACTAACTCCTCTTAGCTCAATGAGTGCTTTCAGCAAGCAGCTCACAGAAAGCTGTCACCAACAACATGGTTGACAAACCACTGGGACCAACAGCATCCAGAATGAACTGACATCCAAGATGCTACTTAATAGCTGTTGAAGTCTCTCAACAAGGCTTTCTTAGTGGCCAATATTATTATTCGCTTCTATTCAGACAGGCTCTCCATCCAAATAAGCCATTCTCTGTGATCTTTTGCATTAAAAGGGCAACAGCTATTATTTTCCTATGTCTGCCTGAATTGAAAGCAACACAACATTCTAACACAGAATTGGTAGCAATCATCCCATAGACAACCCCACAGCACTCTAATGATCTATCCATCATTCAAAAATCAATTCAAGAGATGTGCCTGCTTTTAAATGAGGTACAAAAGCCACACATATGAGCTGCATTAAAGTTTTAAGTAAACAGCTGAAAGCACTGGGTTCTAACACAGCACCCCCCCCCCCTTTTTTTTTTTAACCTCCATATTTCCTTTTTTTCAATCAGAGAGTAACTTAACCCCAATTACAAACATATCACCTTTAAAAAAATCGCAATCCCAGACCTTAGTTTAAAACTCAAGCGTAAAATACTGTCTCTTTTCACAGCCTCGAAGGTTTCCTGAACTTCCAACTAGCCCACCATGCTGGGCACAATAGGTATTATTCCCTTTCCAGTGCAAGAAAAATGGAACTGAGGAAGTAAAAATCTACCCAGGTCAAAGCCCTAGAGTATAGTGAAATAAAGACATTCAGAGATCTCAAGAAGTACGTGGGGATAGAAAAGATACAGAGAATAAAATAGAGTCTGAATCATTGTACAACCTGTGTGCTTTTTCCTTTTAAGTGAATACTGACCAGGGATTGCAGCCTAAGCAGCAATGAACAAAAGTTAACACTGGAAACCAGTCTTCAAATACATATCTACACTTTCAAAAGATGTTAGCATTTAATTTCTCTGATAATGCTATGTTGTTATTATTGTTATAAAAAGATGCTGCAATTAAGGTCAGCTTACCTCACTATTTTTCAGGCACACATAAAACTCAATACATTGGCCGATATATAAACGGTTTAAAAATACATTATCACACTTTTCCATATGCTGTTACTTTTAGCCAGCAGTGTATAATTTCTGTCTGGAAAAGATATTGGTTCTGGTGTGATCAGCACTCCTGTCCAACAAAACTCTTCCCTATAAATCTGTGTTCCGGTAGTGAAAACACTTCATTACAATACTTCATACTACCAATATTTTATGGCAGTGTATTCTCGTGTCAAAAAAATGGAAGATGTGCAACTTGAACTCATCAAATAGAATCCATCAATACAGCAGCTAGGTTAGAAATCTAATTTATTTTGTACATATACTGAACACTGATGGAAAAAGGGTTCAGCTGTGTGAATAAGCCATTTGTTTTGTTGTCCATAAGAAAACAGAGTAACACTTAAGCATAATCAAAAACTACATATTCATTTGCTTCGACACCAAATGAAGGAACAACAACAACATAAGAATTCCTACTAGAATTCCCACTAGCAGATTCCCACTAGATCTGCTTCCTCTGCGAGTCTATATGCTATCATAACTATGCTACAAGATGCACAGATTGGTTGCTAAAATATCTTCCATGGTTTTGTACATCTTAATCTAGTGAGAATCACTCTGTTTTCAGGAAAAAAGTGGACTAACTAGTGTTCTCCATTCTGAAAACAGCTAAATTTCCACCACAATTTCAGGTTGTTGCTAACATGAATGTCGCAAAGAATTCACCTTGGATTCTAAAGTAGTTAACAAAGACTTTTTCTACCCAGGTCAAGTTTTTCTTCACCAACGCCACCGCAGCGGAGGTGGGAGAGCAGAGCAGAACCCTGCCAACCGCCAGGGACTCCCTAGAAATGGGTAACTCCATTTGACCTAACCCGTCAGTGCCCCTCTTACTACTACACTCTATTGCTGTGCTATCCTGGGCTCACACACTTCTACGCTCACAGGAGATACCGACTTCTACACTGGAAGCTGAGTTTCCAGGCGGTTACTGATTGTTTTATTCACAATGTTTGAATAAAACAGAATACATGGAAGCCAACGCAGTGCATCCAAGTTCACCTCATCTCACAGTTTCCAAGCTGTCAGTAGCTTCTCCGCTCCTCTCAGAGCTGAGCCTTAATTGACCGACACATTTCAATGACAACATGCGTTACAGAAAGAAGAAAACTGGAAGTACTAGGACAAATCCCCAAATGCCAGAACAACATGGTCCACAACCATATTGGGTAAATACTGTAAAAAACAACCCAAAAAGCCATCTGCTACTTTCAGGAAAACCTATGATGAAGCAAGCAATATTCCAGGGAATATCCCACTTGGGAAATGGCAGAGTGCGCTCTCATCTGAGACAGTCTCTCTACTTAAGTAAACACAGTTGGGCATTAATCAGGCTCACCTGAGCCTGGGGTTTTGGCAGCCAGAAAAGTGCTCTTGTATTTCTACTTTATCTTGTTAAGTGGCACCTTACAACACATAGAACAATAGGATTAATGGTTATTTTACCTATAGACCTGAGGGCAACACACAGAACATACCCACAACAGAAATCTTCTCAGTAACAGGAAAAGCTCAGCAGCGTATTTCAAGAAAGCCTGGGTTTGAGGCAGAGTGGCTGAGAGGATCAGTAAATTTACATCTGAACTAAGATGTAAACAAATGCTAAGGAATTTACTCCCCAGTAGTTATTTTGAATAAATCAGCTGCACTCAGCAGATAAGATTTCACAATACCAAAAAGCCCCCAAGATTTATAGTAGCCCCCTAAGCAAACAATTTGGCACTAGTGATTCCCCTTATTTTTCAAGTTCATATTTTTTCAGTAAGATTTTTATACAAATTAAATCTTAAAAATTCAGACTTAAGATCAAAGACTCGGGAAGAAAGCTTTCTTCAGGGAAGAGTGCTTTGCATCACACATTAGATGTGTGTCGCCTCGTCCCCGTATCCTACGCTTGCTCTGAATCAGGGTCACATAGGAATTACTGTAATCTGTCTTCCTTTTCAACTGGACGATCACTCTATGAGCCAATTTTATAGTTTTAATTGTCTTTAGTGACTAATTTACCATAGCTTTATACTGCAGTAACATATAAATGCACCTCTCAAGCAAGGCTGCAGCTGCTGGTACAAGTTTTCCCAGAGCTCCAATACAATCTCTCAGGAGTAACAACACCAAAGAAAAGGTTGAAACTGGCAAAGGGAAAACTTACCATAGATACTGTACCGATCCCTGCTTGTGGGAACGTTAAGCAAGTCCGATATATAAGCATACCCTACTGAGGCAAGATTTACTCACTGAAGTAATTCAGAAATCTCATCTGTTGGAGAGTATAAACAGTTTGCTACCTAAAATTCCTCGGTTTTCCCTCAGTATGTAAGCTGTTCAAGTATTCTGTCCTTTTGGCAGCTAACAAGCACCTAGTTCTCATGATATCTAACACTAATGAAGGGTTTTCTTTTGTCCTCAGCTAGAGCCCCGAAACGTGCAGTATTAATCTTGCTGGCTTGGTAAAACAGGAGGAGTGAATATAGAATCATAGAATGACTTGGGTTCAAAGGGACCTTAAAGATCATCTTGTTCCAACCCCCCTGCCACAGACAGGAATATACTGTGCTCTCCAATTTTTCCACCTTCTCCAGGCTAGTGCCTCCCAAAAAAAAAACCAACCTGTTGCTTATTCTGTTGTAGTTAAGGAAACTTTCTCTTCCTCACTGAAGAAACCATAGACAATTTCCACAGTAGCTGCAATCTTCATTACAAATAAACTAATGCTACACCTTGATTCCCATGGTATTTCAAGCAGATTAGCAATGAAATTGGCTACTCTTTTGTTCTACATTGAAATGATCATTAGCAAGATGATAAATAGCCCCCCTGAATTTTGCAAGTAGCAGTAATGAAGCTGTACACAGTTAATGTACACCTTTGCAGCCTTTCTGCAGTGATACCAATTATATTTCCTTTATTAAATAATATTGTTCTTGTCCTGATGATCAAAAAAAAAAAATTGTTGTACTCAGCTAGAGTGGAAGTTTCCCCAGTTAGTTTTTTCTCCTGCAACAGTTCTACTAAGATTAAAAAAATCACATCTCTTAACCATAAGCCAAGTAATGAAACTTGCACAGAGGACCTTGGGATTCTCACCTCCCCTTCACTTCAGTCAAACACGGGCAATGCAACACACCATCATAGTGAAATGCTGCAGTAGCAGCTGACAGCACTGAGACCATGGTCTCCAATAAGCATTTTGTAATTTCACAAATATATATTTTACTTTGTCCAAGGGGCTACTACCCATGCACACAGACCAACAACTACATTCATGCTTTCATGCTAGAAAAAATATTGGTTCCTTTTTATTTTAAAAGTGCCTTTTAATAGACACACAATGTTACCAAATATTAAGCCATTTATTTTTAAACCACTTTTTTTTTCCAATTTATTTGAACTTTAACTTCCCAGTCTTCCTTGGACCACACTTTTCTAGTGTGGCTCACCAGTGGGCTACAAATCAGTGCCAAGCAAAAACCTCCTTTGCCTGACTGAAATTTACTGCTTTGTCTACAGGAAGTCTTGAAACCTCGCATGACAAATGGTCCATGACTTAATAGCATTTTAGCATACCACAAGTGTTGAAGCTGAAGGTTTTAAGCATTACTGAGCCAGCCCATGGCTGCATTAAAGATTTAGCAATTCAGAGCTACAAACTACAGTTTATTTATTTCTCAGTCATAAGTTAAGTACCCACGTCTGAGCTCTGGAGTAAAACACTAACGCTAATAATTTTCGTTTTATAGTCTGAGCTGTTTATCTGTTGCTTACATGTAAAATTGCAATCAAATCCATTTCAGCAAGGTCAAAGAAATGGAATAAGATAGGGCTGAGCATTCTGCATTTTCAGGTAAGTTTGAAAAATCATCATACTTTCTGGTGAAGCTGAAATCATTTCAACCTCTCAAAAGCAGTGCATTTTGCTTTGCTTCAAGACCAATAATTTATTTTCCATTTGAGCAAACCTCAAGATACAGAGAGATTTACCTAGAATAAGCACACATGGCACTGTGATCCTGCTAGCTAGCTACAAATTACTTTGTAGAAACAGAAAATATACAACTGGTTTGGGAGCTATGCACACATTTTGCTATCTGCTTATTGCAAGTAGTTAAAAAAAAACCCACCCTAAAACTCTATGAAAGCTACCTTCTGTCCCGCTTGGCTGGTGTTTAAAAATATTAACGCAGCCCCTATTCCAGAATCTGTGATAAGACAAACCTTCAAATACTCCATGGCTAGCACAGAAGATGCTGGTAAATGTTTCCCATTTCTGATTCACAATAGCAATGTTGTGCATAGGTCTACGGTGCAGACAGAAGGCTGTAAGGTAATTGTGTAAAGGAAGGATGAATTTTGAAGATGGCATGAGAAATGCATAACTTACTTTTCCTTTCTGTCAGAAGTGCCTGGACAACTCATTTAGCATCTTGGTATTTCAGGCATCACAGATCTCAAAGTCCATTCTTGTATTAGATGCATGCTGTGAAGACTCATAAAACAGCGTTAGAGAAGCTAGCTCTGAGAGTGATGAGTTTAGACAAGTACTATGGACCAAATATATTGATATTTAACACTGTTAACTTTCTACAGTTCTGAAAAAAAAACAACCCATACATACAATAATGGCCTAGCTTCCATTGTTCTCTGCTTAAGATATGACAGATGTTACCTAGAAACAAGATAGCCAAAGCCTGGAGCATTATTTTGCTTTATATGTATCTTAACAATCTTCTGTGATTTATAAGGCTGAGGAGAGTCACTAGGTTCTCCAGTAGGATGGGAAACAAGTAGGAAGTAAATTAATGCAAATCCTTGTGGATATAATAAACCTGAAGAAGTCACACCTTTACTGACTTCAAAATGGTCAAACAGAAGCAAACTGCAATCCAATACATGAGACACAAGACTTCCAAAATTCTCTCTGAAAATTATTCATCAGACTTACATTTAACGTTCTATTCCATAAAATGACAAACTGCATTTAGAGTGTGAAGATCTCAGGCTTCTTCTCAAAATACTTCTTTTAAAGCAAGTTTATACTGAAGCATGACTTTACACATACAAAATAATCTATGAAATCCACCAACATGCTATTAGACCAACTGAAACATGCACACCCAGCAAAAAGAGAAAAAAGTAGAACCTGTCTGCCCCCACCAGAACGGCAATGACAACAAGAATTCCCTTGTAATTATGTTACTAAAGCAAACAGGCAACCTTTTCTATGAATCCATAACTATCAGCACAAAATGCACCACATCGTAGCTATATTAGTGTTTATTTATGCCGCACGTGTGCTTACATATTGAGACAAAGCACACTAAGGTGAATGAAAAGACTTCCATCAATTCCGAATGGCAACAGATTGTCCATGAAACAGCAGCGTACTAAAATTCAGGAAAGTTGAGCGAGTCCGCGTAGAAATATTGGCACATATCACAAAAGATTAGCTGACTTTTGGATGTGCAATAAACATTCCAAATCTAATTACTGACAGTCAGCTGTGACACCATTTTGTCCTATCAGCATTATCAGAAAGATGAAAATAAAGCAGAAAAAAATACCTGCTTTAAATTAGAAAAATATGGCTTTACTCCTTCGTTGCTTTAAATCTCATTCCCAGTGGAGGAGTGGGGGAATAAATCATACAGCTGAACTATCTGCTCACTATCTTATACATAGGAATATAAACTTACATGGAACTAAATAAAGTATTTTACACATACACACACAAAAAACCTAGTTTTGTCCATTTGCATGGTAAGCATTTGTAGGAACAGAAAATGAAATGGTTATTGCAAAGATTGTGCACACTTCAAAAAGTTCAGATGTGATAGGTATCAGTCTATATGTAATATATATCTCTCTATATATATGTAATGTGCAACATGATAGTGTATATGAGAGCATATATTACTGCACCTACAAAAAAGGATGCAGGAGCAAAAGAGTGAAAGTAAATCTACGACTGAAGAATTTGGTGCAGTACCTGTGTGGAGATGATGTTTAAGTGTCATGCTCTCTCAAATCTTCTTTGTATATAGAACCCCTGGAAAGGTGTCATAACTGGCACGTTAATAGCTGTGCATACATGCTAGCCTTTGGAAATTAGAAATTCAAATTGTACCAAAGAAGAAAATTTTGTTAGAAATTTGACCTTTCCAAAAAGGCATTAATGATATTGAATGTATAACATTCATCACCTGAAAGAAGTCTCATTTTCAAAGACTCCATCACACACACGGAAGAACACACTCCAACATGTATCAACTCGCTCATACAAAACTGTCCACTGTGTTTTTTTAAAATCTGAGGCACCTTCTGATATGCTACCTTTCTTGTAGTCATGGACCTCTCAGCAACAGACAGCTAATACATCCATTCACAGATACCTTAGCTGAAAGACATTTCCCATTCCCCACATACAGCATACCCGATACAAGCACAGTCCTTGTTTGGGGCCACGATTTCCCATCAAAATAAAAAAAAATAGGCATGTGAAGAGAAGAACACAACTTAAAAATTTATGAAAAGTTAAACAATGCAGCATAAGCCAGGAAATGTCCACAAAAATACACCAGAAAAACCAGTAATAAAAACAGAGACAAGACCAGAAGCTAATCAGAACTAAGTACAGCAGAGACTATTGGCCATTAGTTTATGTCAGTAATGAGAGGAAGTATAAAATCATTGGGCATACTGTGTGACAAAACATAAGCTGACCTGTAGCAGGGATTAAACATGCAAAAAGTCCAAACTGATCAACTGTGAAACGGAGATCACCTGCTATTTAGAGAACTATAATACTAGAACTCAATTTTATATTATGTATATATGACAATTAACATTTGTTTAAACTCTGCTGAATCTGCCAGGAGGACAGCTTCATCTAAACAATGGAGGAAATACATGGAAAAAAACCATATAAAGAACTTGTGAATTAAGGCAGTAGAATCCAAATTTTTAGTCTTGTACAGAAGCAACCTAGTGTTTAATAACACTAAACAGTCCTAAAAGGTCCATAGGGGAGAACAATTATCCCAAGTATTTGGACAATTCTGAAAGTCCTCCAGGGTTGGCCGCATTTTAGTTGCCTGGATGCTTTTAAAAAGCTGCCATATCTCACACATTTTTGTTTATTTTCTTGTTATAATAAAAAAAAAATAACTTTCTCAGTGTGGAGGGGTTATCAATGCAGGTAGAAAAGTAGACTGGCCCTCCAATATGAAAGGGTCGTTATCTACAAATCTGTCTTAATTTCTACCCCTGCTTCAGTGGTTATTATTGGTCACTACAAAGAAATGAACTGCTGAAGCACGAGGCTGCACGGGCCTCGCATCCCCAAGAACGACAGGCAGCTGTGGCGGTTGTGCGGGCCAGAGCTTCTTTCATATCGTAATACTGAGAGAATTTTGTAGTGAAGAAATCAGGTCTGGGATAATAGGGTAAAAGGGCAGCTATAAATTTAGTTCTGCCCAGAAACAAGAAATATAGGACAGCTGTAAGACAGAAAAACAGGCCAGAATGCTAATGAAACTGTGGTAATGGAGTACGAGCAGACAGGAAGATTACTAAAAACAGTTTGCAATGTTATCTTCTGAAGATAGTTTCAGACTGAACCATGAAAATCACTGAATAAAAATTCAGAAACTTTTCTGACTGAAAAAATCAAAGGAGGCAAGATAACAGCAACACCAATGAATAACAAAATTACTATTAATTCAGGAATCAAGAATCACAAAGATCTGGGGATCATCATACACCTTTGCAAAATTTCTGCCTCCGATGGTCTCTATAATTCTTTTGCTTAAGGCAGTTGGTGCAAAAAGACTAAGAGATACAATAAAACATTATAAAATTCAAGGAACTCTTAGTAGCAGCTCATTTTGCATTATCTTGATCGTAACATGCTGGGAAAGGAGACCATTAATACTCTGCAAATAGGACTGGGTGCTGTTTTATTACAGGATGTGTTCTAATTGTCCTTGCTGCTAGAGCAATCATTCATATTGGAAAGCACTTAGCCCAAGACTAAATAAGAGGCAGTTGCTCTACAGTAAGAGCTGTGAAAGGTTTCTTTAATATGTTTCTTTTAAACAAAGTACTTCGAGGAGCTAATGTGAAGCAGATGTTTCTGAATTACCCCAGAGAATACAAAGAGACCTATTTCATCATTATGTGGAATAAGATATTACCCAAGGCAAATGCTGGTAATAAAATTTTCCCACAGGATTCCTGTTGATATTAGGGATATTATCTTACCCTAAATATACCAAGAACTTAATTTCCATATATGAAGCAAGTACACAAATTTGCTGGAAGGCAACAGCAAAGACATTAAAGCACCTTTGAATAACTAACAGGTTTCCTACATAGTTTGCAATTTGCAATGGCTTCTGTAACTTCTTTGAGCAATTTCCTCAACTCTAACAATTCCAAAACTCAAAAAGATACTTTATTTTTTTTAATGCCTAAAAACCAGGGATTGCTCTGATCCCGGTCATTCCAAAGAAAGTCCCATAAATACCACATCCTATTCCATCCATTCCTCAAGTCTCCTACCTTCAGTGTTCTATGATTAAACCTGGTCAATTAATTAGCCAGAAAAACCCTGTATCGTTTCTGGGTTTGGAATCTGAGGCTGGATTCTATGGGAAATCTAATAACAAGTCCTGCTCAGGAGAGGCTGATGTGAAAGGAGTAAGGAATTTTGAGTCAGCAGGGGTTGACGGTCATTCTACACATAAGCACTTCCACTAAGGATGCTACTTTTTTGCCAAAACATGGTAGTCTCAGGTAAGAGAACCGCCAAGCCGTTTCTCCATAAGAACTCCAAGAAGTTAATTTGAAAATCCTGAATAAGAGAAACCGATCCTCCCTTCCAGCCTGGGTAACCAAATGAGCCAGACCATTGCCCCCCCTCGCCCACTCACTTGCACAGAGGTGTGCTGAGGAAGGTGGGCAGTTCACATGCAGCCATTTATACCCAGAAAACGTTACAACCACAGCAGTTCAAGTGCTGTTCAGACATAAGCGGGTCAGCTTGAGAACTGGGAAGTCACGACCAGTACCAGGGAGACAATTACCTCACACTTCTTTCCGTTTATGTTGAGCACGTCTGATGCAGCAGACAACCAGACCGAGTAATTATCCTTTAAAAAGGGATAAGGCATAGCAATGAATGAATATATATTGTGCATATAAATCAGCTTTAACAGTTTTTATTTTATACTCAAGAATCTGTAAACAAATGACAGTACGTTTTTGCAATGTCACGGAGGGCACTGCTTCTCATGAACCTGGGATGTTACAGATGTTTCACAAATCCAACATCAGGAAGCAGATTTGGGCCAGAGAGCTCTAGTATATGCTCAGTTAAACGAGGCATTACAATCCACTTAAACTGTTGTTTAGAAAAAACAAGCACTTAACGATCTGCAAGTCTACACAGAGCGTAACACCCATCAATACATCATTTGTAAAGGAGACCTACATATAGCGCTGATTTTTCATGGGCATCAGTGCCCTGACCTGCTTTCACACCTCACTCATTAGTTTACTTTTCCAGTTACTTGCATACATGACTTCTTAATATAAACTGTGGATTTGGATCCTTAAAACCATCAAAGTCAGTGGAAGCATTTTGAGGCCACAGAAGATTTCCAGGGGGATTTAAACCATATAAAACCTTTATACAAGAACTAGGACAGAAAACTGTTTCCCTCTGTTTGAAACAACTAGAGAAATAATTATTGTTAATATGGCTTAAATACTTAAATGTTCTATGTCTGTACGATACGAAAAAGCATCAGCCAGTGTATGATAATGCGAGCATGGAAGAAAAAAATACACTATTGTCAGGTAACTGTGATGCAATCTTCTATGATACGATTTCAGGGATATTGCAACACAAGAATGATTGCTGCTATATTGCTGCAGGAAAGTTAGCCTGAAGATCACAGCTTTGGTTTTCTTGTTCTCTGCATATTTGAAACAAAAAAATCCACTTTTTTCTTTTAGGCGCTTTTTTCAGCCGAAAATACAAAAAACAAAATGACATTTCCATTCTGAGATTAACGATTAATGATTTATGCTTTTGAACAACCATTTCTGAATTTTAATCTGACTATTTCAATGCGTTATTTATATTTACCTAATCACTTGAAAAAATCCTCCCTCACTCCTACCATGTTCCTGAAGCAAAGGAAAGCAGTATCTCAGGAAATTACTTTGTACTTTTAATAAAGAGGTATTTCCATATTAAAAATCTGGGGGACAACTACAATCATAACAGAACACATGGTTTCAAGGGACTATTTGTTATATTATAGTACAGCCCTTCTTTATCACTGAGAAATTTTTCTTGTGCAAAATTATCTCTAAAGAAGGACTTACAGAACTTTGTTGCAACAACTCTTGCCAGGCCACTTTTGTCTGCTGTCCTTGGTTCGGTTTTACCTCAAACCAGGACACCCCTGATCTCTCCCCATTTTTTTTTTTGTCAGGATGCAGGTGGCCAGCAGGATCATTTGTTACAATTCGATGACATTCTCAATAGGCACAGCCCGCTCCGATCAGTCTCTGTGCTGTTAGCAGCAGCCTGCTTCTTGGGCTGAACCTGTCAAGTGCTGACACCGGGGGTCTTACCAGACATCTGTTTAAATTAAACACCCAAATTCCTGCTGATTAATTACCTTTTTCTGCGAATAAACAGGAGTATCATGAGTTAATTAAGGTACATGCTCAATTAATCTAATTGGTGTCAGGTGCACTGCTTCATATCAGATGCGAGGAACGAGAAACACTCTGCTGCTTTAGGACACATCCAGCACCACATGCAGCACATACAGACAGACTCTGGTTTTATCTGTGTAGCCATTGAGATAAACACTGGGCAAAAATTCTACACACACTCTTGCAAACCACAAAATTAAACAGTGGACAAACTAAATTTATCCTATCACCGATTCAAAAACTTCTCTTCAAATGAATTCGATTCAGTTTTAAAGCCCTGTATTACAAGCAGACGGAACCAACCAGACGTGAAAATTCTAGCTGGCTTCCTGTTTAACATTTCTAAAGGTTGGTTTTTCTTTTTTTTTAATAAGCGTAACCTGAAAACTGAAACTAGTGACTTCAATGTATTAGCTTTGAAGAATTAATGCAGTAGTGACAAGAAAGCCGTTATCTCCTATGAATATTCATGGCCTGAACTACTAGGAAAAGTTACTTTCAGTCTATTCTAGGTCTTCAGCATACCCTGAAGAAGCTCCTGCTGTCATCCAAGTGTAATGTAGCTGACTAGGTGGCAGGAATCTCCCAGGCAAGCACATCCTCTGATTACACATATTGCCCGAGTGAGTCATGCCAGAGACAGCTTCAGTTCTACAAGTTCTCCTACAGCCCCGTTTGCACAGTTCATTTGCTGCTCGGGCTTTCCTTCCCGCAGCATCTCCAATGTTCATACTGAATAAATGCTACAAATTCCACCCCAACAATCATTCTTGACTATACGCATTCTGTCTTATGGCGAACAGTCATAACTATTTGGTCAAGATCATCCCCCTTCATTCCTAACAATAAAAATAGATTTTTTTCTTTTTTTTCTTTCTTTGCATTAAATCTACAGCGTTTCTCCAGAAAGCTAACCATTTGAAAATATCTTCAGAGACTTTCACCAGACATATCAGAAATATAATATGAACTGAGTATCCCGGGGCCCATGTCACTCATGTAAATAAAATAATATCAATTTTTAAAGCTGGTCTGGTTTTTTTTGTACAACACTTAATTCATGGCTGGAAGATGATAAAGTTGTTTAGAGACAGGAGAGCTATGAATGTCAGAACAAACATGTCAGTTTTCTAAATAAAAGTTGAATTTTAAGAGCTAGAATAGGAGAGGTTATGAAGTTTATATGCAAGTTTCAGAAGAGGGCATTGCGGATTGTCTCAGGATCATTAGGTTAGACTTAGAAGCACAGGTCATCATTTCTACAAGCCTGATGCTATAAAACAAAAGATATCAGTGTCATGACTACTGTCAAAAAGACTAACAGAAAAAAATAACTCAATATTAATAGAAAGAAAATGTGATAAATCAATGCAAAAAGGGGCACAAACCAGAACCTTCACTCTGGAATGCCATAAATTCCACACCCCTATAGTCACAAAGGTTTTCAGAGTGGAACATAGTAATGTTTTTACTATGGGCTTGTGTGCTTTTTAATACAGAGGTTGCTACTGCAATGCTTTGCATGGTGTTTCTTGGCTGCAGTTGAACATGATGCTTTATGAAAATGTTTCCAAGCTATTGGGCTGCTAATCCAGCTTTTTATAGGTCTCATCGAAGAAGCCGTGATAAAACCACACATTAATACCTGGTTTAGTCAGGTCCAGACAGTGTGTGATGACTACAGCCTGCATTTCAGACGTACGCCATGCTGCCGCAGAGCCTTTAGCACGTGTTTCTTTCAGGCTTTGAAACCCTCTGTAGTTTCACTACTGTTTGATACAGAGGTGTGCAAGAATAAACCAAGGCATTGTTCCCAGTACACCAGCTTCTGTACTTAAATGGTCTTGGTGTAGCATTTCTTAAATACTTGATATCATCATCACCTTTTCATCTTGCTCCTTGTGCTCTGCATTGACTTTCCTGAAGATCACTGCAACTTTGTAACACATGACGAACATCCCTTTAGAGTCTAACTTTCCGTGAGTGAAAACAACACTGGAAGCATCTTTACAGAAAAGAATTGCCTAAGTAATAATACTCATAACGCCTCGTAATACTGTTTCACTCACTTATCACAACTCTACCTCCTCTCAGAGACTGTAGACTGCTTTTCTTTGGTTTTCTCCTGTATATTTTAGGCCGGGAGGGCTTGTCTCTTTACTGAGAAATAGCGTTTCAGATCTGCCCCATCCCTGGAGGGGTTCAAGGCCAGGCTGGATGGGGCTTTGAGCAACCTGGTCTGGTGGGAGGTGTCCCTGCCCAGGGCAGGGGGGTTGGAACTAGATGATCTTCAAGGTCCCTTCCAACCCGAACCATTCTATGATTCTGTGATCTAAAAACCCATCATTGCAAATGAGATTTTTTTTTATCTCCGAGACCTTCGCTCACAGAGTTACTGAACTGACTGCTTGGAATCAGCAATTGCACTTCGCAGGAGCCTGTGCACAGCGCTGACAGCTCCATGGGAAGAACCCCGCAGATTGTGTCATTTACGGCTCATGCCAAAACCCAGGAATTATATTGCACATTATCATGTACCCTATAACAGGCTCTTATCTATTCATTAAGAACATATAGACACAGACATGGATCACTCTGACCAGGAGGAAATCTCCAAATCTATCAAAATCATCTTCGACAATTAAAAAAAAAAAAAAAAAAAAGAGTAAAAAGCCTATTTTCCATTAGAAATTTGAAACCAAAATGGGAATCTTACAGAATGATATTTTCAGAGAAGCAAAATTAATCAGTAAGATTGGATAATATGGATTCTTTTCCATCCTGAGATTTATAAATAAAATAGTGTCTGGAGGCTTTTTATTCTGCTAAACTTTCCTACTTTTGTCTCATACTTCTTATTAAATAATGGCTTAAAGAAGCCATGTGTCCAGAAAGTTCACACGTATTTCTCTCCACATCATTGGCACGTTACAGCAGTTTATGATAAAACTTACTCACACTGTCATTTTCTGTCTACTAAAGAAGAAACTAAAACGTATTACAGTATTGTTATCTATTTCACAGCTCAGAGCGAGCTTTGAACCATCCTTGTGAAAACTAAACAGTATCAATATAAAGATGCGTTAAGTCATTATGTTCCCCTAGTTAATCAGCAGCAAAGAAATTGTTGTTCTTATAATTATACACAGCCTGTTTTAAGTGCCAATACTATATATAAAAATCTTTAAAAATAGCTGCTATATTTAAAGCCAGTTAAAGTCAGTCTCTTGCTCCTATTGATCTTAGTACCTTCCAAATGATCAGCTATAGGTCTATGTTTCTAACACATATGTATGGTTAAATAAATACTCTTCCTGTACAACACTGTGACTTCATGTCATACACCTGAAAGACTGCAAGGACATTTATTGCCTCCTCTTAAAAAGGAACTGTGTCCCTCGTTCCTTAGTCTTCCCACTTCTGTAAGGCAGATAACTGTCTCTTCCAATAATTTTTTTCTTTGCACTCTCCTCCAACTACAAACAGCCCTCCTTCTGTCTCCCTTCTGTGTTAGCTTCCATTGCTGCACTCCTCCAGTCTTTCCAATTATACATCTACCAGCCTCCTCTCTCCCAGAAAGAGAGAAACTTCCCTCCTGCTATATCCCGAGCTTCTCCCTATTCCCAGTCACACTAAATCCTCCTCAAAAAAAAGCTAGTATCCTTGAATGAGGTCCTGCCCTTATCTTCTACACATATCTGTGCTTTGATTTTAGCCAACAGAAGGACCCAACAATTGCTTGAGCAGAAATGAGAGAGGCATGAGAGCGTATCTCCTTCAAGGTCCATTTTCTATCAGATCCATTACCCCTTATGTTTTACAAAGCCTAGAAGTGGACAAGTGCCTTGTCCAATTCACAGCACAGTTTCAAATGGTAACCCACCATTTGAAAGGTCAAAGGAAAGATGTTACTAGTCCATTAATGATCTGTGTCCATGCTTAGTCTCTTCCACATTGCAGAAGGGTAGGGACTACATTGCTTCCAAGGTGGATGAGCGAATGACCGAAGGAATCATTATGGTCACACGCAGCATTTAACTTCCAACAAGGAAATAGAAGATGGAGAAACAAAAAGGCAGGTTACATTTCCAGTTTGAAAGAGAAAAGCACTTCCCTCCCTGCCTATTGTACTCCAGGGAGCTCCCAGTTTCTCACATAGCCACATTAGATAACTCTCCCGCCCTTATCTTCTTTCTTTTGTCCAAATCACAGACCAAATTTACCTTCAAACCCAACTACCCCAATGAGAAATTCTGATTTCTGAGCTCCTGAAAAAGCCACTGAAGGGCATATTCGAAAAAGGCTACACACGCTGTACTTGATGCACTTGGAAAGGAATTCTCTGCAGTACAGTCTGGGCTCCCCATTGCAAGCCCTAGTTATCACAGCAAAATAAGACATTCACTAAGTTACATTAATTTTACCAGATGAACATAATTTCATTAGTTGAAACTCAATTGAACTGAACTCTGTAAACAACAATTTTTATAAAGAGTAAATTATCGTATCTCCAATAACAAAATCAGGATTGCCCTCAATAAATTCATATTTTATATTGAACATACGCTGCCTTTACATGTCAGATGTCTTTCCAACAGCATTGAGAATTAAACCCCCGATTGGCTGAAGGATGAATTATGAAGAAAAAACCACAAACTTTAATCTTTAAAGAGCATTACAGCTTCCTAAACCCTAGTCTGGGCTAATAAATCCTTTTATCATTTCAAATATAATTTCTGTAACTAACTAAATGAAACAATATTTGAAAATATATGCTTTTTACAGTTGTGCAAAATAATTCAAAATATCTGCTTATACACTTAATCTTGTTAACTTCTAGCAAAAGAGAAGGAAATTATGTTCATCGAAAAGGAGAAAATACTTCATGAAAGGTCTTTTGATTACTTCAGTAATTTTGGGATATAAAAAAAATAAGTGTTTGAAAAAAATCGAACCTACTTATTTACAATAAGAAGGAAAACGCTACAGATACAAAAATAGGCAATTCAGAAAAAGTTCTGCTGCTAAAAATTCACAGAATTCAGTAGGTATCATCCATAAGGTATAGCAACATACACATGAAGTTATTTCTGGCTTTTTAGCCATCTCAAGCTTTGGAAGAAAACATGTTCAGTAGAACCAGCTAAGAAATCTGTTCTTCAAGAACTATCAGCACTTACAGACATACTTCTGTCGCATTTCAAATCTTTTTGCTTTCTTCTCAATTAGCTTTTATCTCCCTGTTGGGAGATCACCAAAAAAAAAGGTGATGGAACCTATGTAAATTGCCTCAAGATTTGATTCCTCAAGTACACTATCGCAGAAGATAGACTCCACTGTAAGTATAAAAGGCTTTAGCTTTACTATATGAAGGAATTGCAAAAGAACAGACAGCAGCCAAAAGGAAGTCCTCATCTACCAACACTGAAAAGACACATTGAACAGTTACATTTTCGTGACAACATCATGACATCTTATACAACAGCGTCCTCATATCTTCCTCCTCCAGTGATGAAATAATTCATTTATGTTTTTTCAGATCCTCTTGATCAAGAATCAATTTAATTTGAGGAAAAAAAAAAGTGGATTTTGTTCTGCCCCAGGTACCATTATCATACACATTAATCATGTTCCTGTCACACAAGTAAATTAAATTTTTGTTTACTCTGTTGTATTTTCACAAATGCAATTAAAGACAGGATATTTGAGCACAAAAGATGATGATGGATTTTCATAACCACATCTTAAGGAAAAATAGGTATTTATGCCTTTTGATTCCCACAGTAAGAAACTTTATTTCTGAATTCATGCAGGCACAAAAAAATAATTTGAAAATAAGTCTCCCAAGTGGCACTATTCCTTAGCTCTCAATGCTTTTATACTAATAGTGCTGTTTGAAAGCATTCTGTCACCCTGTATTGTCAGATAATTCTGAAGAGTGCTAAAACTGCAAATCAGATATCTTAGTGAACAACAGCGAGAAGTAGTAAGGATTATCCTGAATTGTGAGAAACTGCAGGAGAAAAGATCACTAAGATGTCAAAAGGGTTCAGGAGTCTCTTGATTGACACAGGAACATAAGAGTTCCCTGAGGGGCAAGATGGAGGTCATGGTGGACTACAGGAGAAATTTCAGAAATCTAGTCTGTACAAGTCCTTGTTCTTCCCCAGGGCCAAGCTGTGAAGCTTTTCTTAGTAGTGCTTGACAAAATATGCAATTATTGCCAACCCACATGAAATACATTATTTTATTGTGACTGTAGAAGACGCTTTCAAGTTTCACTCCCCGCCCCGCCATCTTTCTTTAACCGAGAAGAAATGTCATGATTTTCCCATGCAACTAGGATATATATGCCCAAAATCCTTGAATAGAAAAGACCAAAGAACACGTTTGGGAGCACATCTCTTAGAAATAGTAGGGTAACTGAGAACTAAAATTGAACTTGAAGAGAGAGGAATTTATGCTACGTCTTTGTTAACGTGGTGAGCTCCTTTAACTGCCTGGACAAGTTTAATGTCTGAGTAGGAGGCTGCAAAACCCATCGTTTTTCAAACCAACTGTCCCCAGTGGAATTTAAGTCATTCGGGCAGATTCTAGGGCCTATTCAGAGAAACTCATCTCAGCTCCTACAAGTGTGCAAGATGGCATTCAAACACTCGAATAGCAAATTATATTCTTTCTTCCTCCAAAATTAATGTGAAAAAATTCAAAAGGCTTCCAAAATGGGTATCAGCTCCAGGCTTCAAAGTACAACAATGGGATATAGCTAAAAAGGAGGAAAGAGCAGGCACAGAAGAAAACTGAAGAGCAGAAAAATGCAAGTGACTGCTCTGGTTTTTTTATCCTAAACATGCAGGGTCAGACTCAAGCAGCTGAAACAAAAGCAAGAGCAAAGTTCTATAGTCCATGGCACAGGGAAATGCGAACGTAGGTAATGAAAGCAAGCCCCTGAGAACGTACAGTAAGTAACCAAGTGTTAAATAAAAATGTCAATAAAAAAATTTAAGTATGAAGCGTAGCAGATGAAGCAACAGAAATCTTAAAGCCATACTTCTAACGCTAACACATGCCTGTACATGCCTCTCACCTGAGTACTCACTCATACAAAGACAGACTACATACATAAATCACTCCAGGATTATTATTCTTACTATATTACCCCCAAATTACTCCTCACTACGAGAGGGAAGAAGAATTGAAGAAAGATTGAAGTTGCCTACAGGGCACGGTAAACTCAGTCTAGTTGACAGAAAGATAATAATTAGCCTTTAACGGGTTTATATTGAATGTTTCTATTACTGTATAATAGCACCCATGATCTTTGGGACTATGCCAGGTTAGGAAGTATTTAGGACAAACTAACTGATAATAGAAAGGCTGACTTGGAAAGATACCACACTGATTTTAAAATAATAAGAAATGCATTTTCTATTTTTCTTTGGCAAGAAGAGTTACTTTAAAGTGGGGTAAGAGCTGTTTCTAGCATTCTTTTTTTCCTTAAGCATTAAAAAAAAAATTTCCATATTGGATACTTTCCCTTCTCCATTCTCTCCACACAAGATTTCAAACCGAAAGAGGCACAAAAAAAGGTTATTTTTTTATTTACAAAGAAAACATAGTAAGAAAAATAATTTTCCAGCATGCTCATAGACAAAGCAGATGAAGTTACTCAACAGCCTCTTCTATATCGGAAAAATGAGTAAGAATTCTAATTTGGAATGAAAACTTCTCAGATTTGACTGAATAATCCTCAGGCCATGGAGTATGCACTGATTTAGTTGACATCCCTATCCCAGAGACTCCTCTGATTTACACTTACTCTCTGAACAGGTGTGCAGCACAGAGGCACTGCTAAGAATAAACATATTGCCAGACTTCACTCTGTTCTTGCTTTGCCTACCAAAACATCTCTGTCAACATACTCTTCGTTCTTGAAAGCGTGTTTTGGAATTCCTAGAATAACACCTCTGGAAAAAAAAATAAAAACAAAACACAAACAACAAAACCCTAGATAAAAGAGGATAAGAACCTTAACTACTTTCAATTTAATAAAGCTAACAATAAAAATGAAGTGCTCTGGTTACATGTAGATGGGAATCGAGAATTTTCCAATTTAAAAAGAAAAGGCAAGTGAGAGAAAAATTAAAAGAATCTATCTTGAGAAGACAACTGGCAAGCCAGTTACATAAAGGAAATCACCCAAGGGAAAATTTTCCACAATTTAAACAGAAGAGGAAAGTTAAATATCTTATAATTCTCCAGCTCCATCACTTAAAATACCTGAAGCAGAAACATTATGAAAAGGACAAAATGGACAAATGGAAACTAGTGTTTCCTGGGAGATGAAGTCACAGAATCATAGAAAGGTTTGGGATAGATGGGACCTTAAAGATCATCTAGTTCCAACCCCCCTGCCCTGGGCAGGGACATCTCCTGACCAGGGTGCTCCAAGCCCCATCCAGCCTGGCTTTGAACCCCTCCAGGGATGGGGCAGCCACAGCTTCTCTGGGCAACCTGGGCCAGGGGCTCACCGCCCTCACAGTAAAGAATTTCTTCCTAATATCCAATCTAAATCTACCCTCCTGCAGTTTGAAACCGTTCCCCCTCGTCCTGTCATTACACTCCCTGATCAAGAGTCCCTCCCCATCCTTCCTGTAGGCCCCCTTTAGGTACTGGAAGGGGCTCTAAGGTCTCCCTGGAGCCTTCTCTTCTCCAGGCTGAACAACCCCAACTCTTTCAGCCTGTCCTCATAGCAGAGCTCCAGCCCTCTGATCATGCCCCATAATAAATAATTAGCATAAAACTCTTATGCAGCCAAGCAAACAAGTACTGTATAGCCCTACTACTACTCTGATCCATTCACATTCAGCTATCCCATCATTCTAGAGCTCAGAGGCCCCTTTCAAAGTGCCTAGCATTACCCTAATGCTATTTCCACTGGAGTTAGTAACCACTGATTTGAGCAGGAAAAGTAGCAAGGCAGCAATGACCACATTCTGAAAATCCCAGCTCTGGTTGGAGAGAAAGCAAAGGGAGACATAATCTTTACCAATGTCCTTATTTAATTCTCTCCACTCTTTGAAACGCATCGAACTTCATCCTGTGCCCCCACAAGCCGCAGTTATTTGCATATAGGAATGAGATGTGGAATACCTATAGCAGACTGACAGGTGACAGCCTTGTCTTGGGTATATGTCTTGAAAAAAGATTTCAACCATATATCCGCTGAGGAATTTTTGAACCTTTATTCATGAGGGTTTGAAAGCCAGGTGAAAGCTGACTGCCTCTCCTATCAAATCCTTATCCTCATTAAACCACAACAAAAATATTGGCAAATGTTTGGTCAATAATCAAGATGACTACTGAAATTTCAACTGAAATAACTGATGGCACATAAAATGAAATAGGTTTACTTTATGAAGGACAGAGAGTACAAAAGGGTAGAATGCTAAAGGATTATCCACCAAGCTTAATTAGAGGCTTATGCATGTTGATAGCAATAGATGTATAGAAAACGCTTCATCAAGCAGAAGAGAATATTTGCCTGAAATGCTTTGAATAATACAGAAGTGTAAATAGCTGCCCCAAACAGATAGAATCACTTCCACATAAGGAAAAAAGGCATCGCTATGTATTTTTTTTTTCTTTAGGGGGCAGAGAGGCGTACAAACATGGCTGCACATCGTGCCTACATACTACCTTGGGCTGGAAATTACCGGAAAGGTTCTGCTCTAGTTATACAGCTAAAAATGATGATTGCTCTGAACACCCACAGCAGAACCGCAATCTGTGGTATTTGGGTTGTTAAGATCTCATTTGGCCTTCATAGTTTGCATAAAGAAATAACTCGCTTGTTTTGGGATGAAGACAGGATGTTTAATCCAGCTATGACTGAAATAGCAGGTACAATTCTCACAAGTTGTAAAAAATAAGAAGTATACACTGAATGGCACTTCACTACAGTTAAAAGTTTCATTAGAGACACATACAGCTACACACATCTATGTGTGAGATCTTTATCTCATCATAGAAGCAAGTTTAAAACAATGCGGAAAAACTACGCACTATGTGAGAACAAGACAACAGCAACCAGAATAAGCATTCCAGTTTTGTAAAATCCGACACACTCAGGAAAGCAGTCATGTGCTGAAGACCCTCTAAAATTCTAGTCCACCTTTCTATCAGTACTTTCACGACCGACATTAAGCTTTTTATAAAATGTGGCATTTCAGTTTCATATGTTATGCATTGCAAATTATATAAAAAGGGGTAAAAGTAGGTCTCAATTTTTCCAATACACTGTCGTTCACTAAGGAATAAACAATGGCTTTTAGACTAGTGGATACGAATAGGTTAGCAGATGCACACCGTAAACCAGGCAAAAAAAAAAAATACCAAATATACTCCACACTACCTTGAAGACATTAACAGCTGACAGAGTGCTGCCTATCAGAGAATGAAACAACCTTATAATAGTAAAGAGGCTCTGGGATTACTGGGAAAAGATACAAGTAACTGAGCGCAACACCTGCCCCTTTACATCTTCCCCACGGACTATAGGAAAAAAAATCCAAGCTTTCTCTACTCATGTCAACTCAACTGTCAAGTCGGGTGCTTTAGGTCAACGTCAATGCCAGACTTGTGAAGGAGACTCAGGGAACAGAAGAGATTGCAGCAGATTGGAAGACTGGACTCCAGAAGGGAATCATGTTCTCCTTTTGTGATTGAGAAAACAACTAGGAAGTAGTGAATTGTCCTTAGAGATTTTACCTCCAATAATATGACAGACTAGCCATTAAATCTCTAGTCTTGGTTTGGGGGTGGGGGGGCGGCTTTCAATAACCTTGCTCTTCATTTCTACCTTTTGTCCAAGCTGAATAAAAGAAAATGAGCAGCCCTCCCTTGCTTCTTCTCTTTCAATTGAGTGCTGTAAACAAACATTAATCTTTAAAAATATTTATGAAATACTGCACAGTTGTATGTCCTTTAGAAAACATCTACTTAACACTTTTAACCACTTTTTCTGTTTTAGAAATAAATTTTTAAAACCCAATTACTACATGGTATCTTAGAAGATATTCTGCAATATGAGTCTTGCATATGCTGTGTATTAGTTATTCGGATAGACCTTACAGAAATACGTGGTATGAAAATACATAGCATGTGCGATTAAACTGTACGCTGCAGTGTAACCAACACAACCAGTGGGTAATCTCAGCGTACAGCTACAGCTGGTATCGCTGCAGTGGTTTCATCTCAAGTGGAAATTCCCAACCTCACTTCAGAATAGTCACCTGCGGCTTGATGGAACAACCTAACAGCGGGCATCCACTGCTGCCTGAGATGCCCTGCACCATCCAAGACGTCTGCTGGCAAACAGGATAAAGGGTCTAAGGGATAATGGCAGCAGAAGGACAGGAGAGATTCACGTGTTAGACAGCGAAGTCCTGTCCCTAAAAACGTTTAAACCAGCTTTAAGATACTAAATACAGTTTAAAAACCGAAAGGTCATCTTAGCTGTAAAAATCAATTCAACGGTTCAAGCACATGTTCAGGCAGTTATCCATGCTGAGCTCAGTGCTGTCACAGCTTCACCCCTACTAGTTTAGAGATAGCACAGACACAAGCTGCAGGAACAAGAGCAACAAAAGCACACAGACCCCCCGGGGCAGCACAGCTGGAGGTGCACTAAGCCAGATGCTGCTGCAGAAAAGAGCATCTTCCCCAACCCACGTCAGCTGCTCCTGGGCCTCTCACAGGAGACTAGAAGGCAGAGCTGTCTCCTCCAGCTTGTAGTCTTCTCAGAAGAAATGGCTAAGAGCCAAAAGAAAAACTAGCTAAATCTATTTGGGAGTTATTTTTCCCCCTCATTTGTTCGTTTCTGTTTCACTAGAAACAGATCTAGTTTCAGATGTTTCTGTCATGTCTGGCTTACGACTTAGACAAACTCGTTTTCTTAAGCATTACTAAAAATGAGGTAAATACAGCGCTTCAGCTCCCTTGCTTTACATTGACAGACCATTCACGATAACGTACGTTTCCTCCGGGTCCCAAGACAAGTATTAAAGTTAAGATCCCTTGAATTAAGGAAGTGTCAGTTTGTAGTCTTTAATATTAATAAAGTTAATTAGGCAGAAAAAAGACTAACTTAGAGCACATTAAAGAAAAAAAAAAAAAAAAAAAAAGAGCTTTACTTGTATATTCTCTCTGAAAATCCAAGCTAACAATTCTCATTCTGTGTGAAAAGCTTTTTTTCCCCTATGTATGTTGAGGGACTTCAGTAGCAGAATACTGCAAATGCAGTAAAGACAGCGATAAATTTGCAGGGACAAATCAAAAGCAATCTAATTGCACTGTTTCAACTAAAGCCAGCTCAATAACTAAGCTCTCTAAGGACATGGAATATAAAGCCTACTCTTTTTAATGACTGCAATTCAATTTCTGCCACTGTTGGTCACCTAAGGAAATCCCAAGTGACGCAAGTTTTCCCATTCTGGAGATAATGGATAATGGAATATAAGTCTTACCTCACTTGAGCGAAAATTACAATAGCACTGAATTCAGGTTTTTCAAAATTTGGCTAAGGAAATTAAAGGTTTTGTTATTTCTAGTCGGTTGGCTTCAAATTTCTGTGGTTTAATAATAGCCATTGCGGCCAGAGCCCTGTATCCAAATACTACAAGTGATAAGGTACTAGATATGAGATTAAATCTGACCCAGGACCTACTGTTATAAGAGACGACTTTTTGCCAGCTTCCAAGGAATCACCCTGGCCATACACATGTTTTTATGGCTCAAGAGGACTCAAAGTGTTCATTTGCATATAATCTGTATTACTTGATATATTTCAACAGTAAAAAAGATTAAATCATCCTATCATGAAGCAATCTCAACCATTAACTAACTTTTCATTTGAATCAGTATGCAAATTAACTAATACATTACACAGGGATTTTTTTCAAACCTATACATATTCACAGTTCAAAATACCATTAATTAGCAGGTACATTATTTTATCTAAATAGGTTTAGGAAATGTGCAAAGTGATTTTTCTGTAATATATTCTCCCAGCCTTCTTGTGAAATCTATCAAGTGTTAATTGCTGAGTTTTGCATATACAAGACTGATCACTAACACTCAACAGGCTTTGGGAAGGTACATCAGTTTATGCAACCCTCTTTTTAGTCCTTTAATAATTTCACAAACATATTTTATAGTTTTTCCAAAACATCTTTTTGCTATGAATTCTATAGTGCAATGAATTATGAAGTGACAGATATAACACACAAATGATTACTCTTTCATGAAATAATTTAAGAAACTGTGCACCTTTATTTTTCTGTCCTCAAAAATGAGAATTCTTCATTTTTTTTATACTTCCTATCCACATCATTCATGTTTTATCCCTGCTCTAAAACCGATTTCTTCAGAGGACCTGTCCTCTGAGTCTCTGAAATGTATTTTGTGACTGGCAACAGATCGCTGAGCTCCCATCATGACATGCTTTGTGAGTTTATTCTTTTACGCACGTTTCAACAGAATTTTCAACCTCAACGATAGTCAAGAAATACAAGTACCAAGCAAAGCTTTCTAGTCTAGAGGATCTCTCGTCTACTCCAAAAATTATGTTCCGTCTCAGATTTGACTATGAAATTTCTTCTTTTCCAGGAGACCAAAGAGGCTTCCAGAACTACTTATAGACTAAGCCAAAAAGGATATTTCCCAAAACAAAAAGAATTCAACAGCCTGACCTGAATTTGTTAATGACAAGTTTGCAGCTGTGAAAATGGACTTTAAGGCTCATATATTGCCAAACTATTAGTTTCACGTTTCATTTAAAACATTTTTCAGTATTATTATACACATATAGAATACACACACGTACAATGAATTACTAATGTTTGTTCTTACCCTTCATGCTTGAGTTTTCCATCCAAGCCCTGGCAGACAGATACTATTTATTTTGTTCACCAAGTCCACAGTAATATTGATTCTGAAATAATGAACTTCATTTATATTTACTCTTAATTCTACAATGGAGCAAACAAAGAAAAGTAAAGCCCATGTCTAACAAAGCGTTGTTCACCACAGGTTATTGATATTTGGAAACAATTATAGTATGCTGATCATATCTTATGCTAGTATTAACTAAACAGCCTTAAACGAGTTTATTTAAAGATAAACAACCTCCAGAAAAGAATTGGTTTGATTCTTCTGTGACAATCCAGCAGGGTTCACAATACTGCCACTACCAACCATGCCAGCATGTGGCAAAACAGCGTAATACGTGGCGACACATGTATGTGGCACAACTGTGACTTCAGCAGCACTATCTCACGTTAGCACTTCAGAATAGAAGTGCCCTTCCTTAATGACACGGCTTACAAATCAAAAAAACCCAAAAGTTCTGATATGCTGAACAAAATCCTAGCAAGGCTTTTTTCCTGTCCTCTTAAAAAGGGTTTCTAATAGCAGTCTAGCACTTGCAACAAATTAGATGCTACTATGTATTACTTCTTCATATAAGAAAACAGTACTAGACTGCATTAGACAAGTTCGCTCACATCATGCTGTCCATCACTCGACCAGAATCTAGAAGGATGACCACTGAGTCCGGAGGGGAGCACAGCTCCTAGGAGACTGCTGGCAGCATAGCGACGCCAGTTCCATGAGATTGGGATAATCTAGTTGGCCTCTTAAGAGGTACCTGTCGACCACCGAGTGCTAGGTTTTTATTACTTAGTTGACTAGCTCACCGCCTCTGTGTAGAGCTGTACTTCAGATGTTTGCCATGAAAGTAATGATTCTCCTCAGAGAAGTCACGTAATCGTAAAGCAAAGGCAAAAGCAGAAGATGGGGAACATTACCCACCATTAACTATTCCCCTGCACGCAGCTCTGACTCTTCGCAAAATATAGCAACAACTGTTTCATAACCCCGCTTGAACCAGCTCCGTTCCTCCCCTCCCCATTACAAGGAGCTAAGTGGTCCTTGAAAGCATGATTATATAGACAATATATCCCCTGAAAGCATTATTGAAATTTTTATTTAGCAAAGTAATAGAACACTAACATTGAAGGTACTGCAGCAGACATTAATTTAATTCTATAATGCAGTTCAATTCCAAAATTATAGACAATTACAAATGCACTTAATGAAGTTACACCATTAAAATATGGCACAACCAACCAGCCAAATACCACAGGCTTTATTTGTTCCCACAACATTTCTGACTTCGCAAAAATGCTTCTGCCACTTCGTCAAATTTGCAATCAGTAAGACTGCTCTCCCGTGGAAAGTTACAAAAATAAGAAAATTCTCAAATCCATTAAGAGCTAAAGACATAAATCGAATAAGCAAATTCAAACATGCTATAAATTCATATTTAAAAGGTTTTATTCTTTACCTTTCATGCAGTATCATTAGAAGGTGGTTCCACATGTATATGTGGACACTGAGTTGAAACCCATATCATCCGCGTTACCTGTTATTATTTCTTTAGAGATTCCTCTGCTGCTGTTATGGTTTTGGGACTGTGACTGGAACTTAGCTGTAAACACAGCAGACAACTCTGTTGCCAATACACAAAGTTATAGAACCTACTTCATTATTTAGCAGTTCTTAATTTGATTCTCAGATTAATGGAATATCTTCGTATCAATCAGTTTCAAATTATTAGTTCAATCACAGTGCATCTAGATGACTAGGAAAAATCGTGCAAGAGCTGACAACCACTAAAAAACCCTCAGATTTGGTTTTGAGAGGTTCTAGATTACATTCTCAACAAGGGATTGGCAGAAATCACAGCAGGAATAGAACAACTGCATCATTACATCGCAATCAAGTGAAATATAAAAAGAATTTTGAAGGTATGCAAATCATTCTTAAATCATGTAAGTGGAAAATAAACTAAATAGTCAAAAAATTACTTGAAAAACATCGCACTTGGGAAGGGTCAGATGCTTGTTTCTCAGCCATTTTCTAACCTGCTAAAGGGCATGAGCAATCAAATGTATTTTCAGGGAGCCTTTAGAATACCAAATATAACCTCTCATTCCATTTCAGATAGGGGAGCTCTCAGTATATTGCGTTACTGAAGCATCCTACCTGATAATATAAAAACCCTTATTACAGTCCACAGACATGGATGAGGTAGCTCCCTTCTCATTAAAGTACCAAAGCAGTAAGAGTACGCGCAGCAAGCTAGATCCAAACCAGATGTGAATAAAGCGTATTATGCTGAGGTTTTTTTGAGCAAGACAGCAGCCACACAAGGATAAAAGTTTTTCTACAGGAAACTGAATGACTGAGTTGGCATCCAGTTCTCAGTTTATGCATTTGTAAGCTCCACAAAAGACAACGAACCTCACAGCTTTAGAAATGCAAATAAAAAAAAAAAATAATAGTCAGTTTGCCAAGCATCCCAAACCACAGCCTCAGAAAGCTGCAGAAGTAACTGGCTAGAACAATAAGGAACTACACAATTTGATTGATGTCAATCCTACCTCCTGAAAAATTGAATTGAGAGAATTTTTACAGAGGACAAATTATGAAAATGGGAAATACGCAGCATTGTTTTCTTTACAACAAAATGAATGAAGATTCAATGTTTCACATCATTCTTCAGAAATGAATAATCACAAAAGAAGTCAAACTACTGTGGGCACCTATAATCATTCCTGCAGCAAACTATTTGTTACATTTAAAGTGCACACAGTCACTGAAAAGAGATAAAATGTGGAAAAAAATTAATTATGTAATTGTAGAAGAGTAGAAATAGAATAATTGGCAAAGCTGAACACACCAAGTAACAGCAACGCCAAATCAATCTTCCCATGAAAAGGAACTCGCACCCTATTTCATCACTGATCAAAAAATAATGATTACCTGGGGGGGGGTAAGAAAAAAAATTGAGTTCTTCTCTGTATCCTAGCTTTCCACCCTAAGACTTGCTTTAGAATCATTTAGGTTGGAAGAGACCTTTAGGATTGAGTCCAACCATTAACCTAGCACTGCCAAGTCCACCACTAAACCATGTCCCTCAGCACCATGTCTACCCATCTTTTAAATACCTCCAGGGATGGTGACTCAACCACTTCCCTGGGCAGCCTGTTCCAATGCTTGATAACCTTTTTGTTGAAGAATTTTTTCCTAATACCCAATCTAAACCTCTCCTGGTGCAACTTGTGGCCATTTCCTCTTGTCCTATCGCCTGTTACTTGGGAGAAGAGACTGACATCCTCCACGCTACAACTTCCTTTCAGGGAGTTGTAGAGAGTGAGAAGGTCTCCCCTCGGCCTCCTTTTCCCCAAGTTAAACAATCCCAGCTCCCTCAACCGCTCCTCATAAGACTTGTGCTCTGGACCCTTCACCACCAGCTTCGTTGCCCTTCTCTGGACACGCTCCAGCGCCTCAATGTCTTTCTTGTCATGAGGGGCCCAAAATTGAACACGGTATTCAAGGTGGGGCCCCACCAGTGCCAAGTACAGGGGGATGATCACTTCCCTAGTTCTGGTGGCCACACTATTCCTGATACAAGGCAGGATGCTGTTGGCCGCCTTGGCCACCTGGGCACACTGCTGGCTCATATTCAGCCAGCCGTCAACCAACACCCCCAGCTCCTTTTTCGCCAGGCAGCTCTCCAGCCGCTCTTCCCTAAGCCTGTAGCGCTGCATGGGGTTCTTGTGACCCAAATGCAGGACCCAGCACTCGGCCTCGTTGAACCTCATACAATTGGCCTCAGCCGATCAATCCAGCCTGTCCAGATCCCTCTGTAGAGCCTTCCTATCCTCAAGCAGATCAACACTCCCACCCAATTTGGTGTTGCCTTTAAGAGAATAATTCTTTGCAGCTACATTCAGATCTCCACAGTGCACCTAGAGCTCATACTAAGGGCTTCCTGGAAGGAATCTGTCTCTGTGTTCATTTCTACAGGAGCCTGAATGAATGAGGTGCTTCTTTTGCATTTCTAGATGTTGTGAGAAATTAGCACAAGTCTGACTGCTGCACCATAATTGGATTGCAGCAGTTGGTATAATAATAAAAACCTGCTAATTATGCAATCAGACTGTATCACACGCAAATGCCTGCCTATTAAAGCCTTGCCAACTTCCTATCTTAGTCATTTTACGTGTCCCACTCAGACTCCTTTCTCATCTTGTTGACTGTTAAAACAAATGCTCATTTTGATTACAAATCTTTCCATCAGTTTTAGTCATCTGACAGTAGCCTACTTGACTGCAATCTAAAGGGACACTAAAAAAAAAAAAAAAAATTATAGATGATATACAAGACAGTACCAGAAGAAAAGCTTCTTTATTTCTATCAGCTCACCTAGCCAGTTTGAGGTACATCATTGTTGTGGAAGGTAGAATTTCACTGAACAGCAACAAAATAAAATCCAGCCAAAATAAAATCCTGCCATTATTCTGAAAAAGATTCAAAGCTGTATTTCAGAAGAACCAGATACCTTTATGAATGTAATTAAAATTGATCTGGCAAATGCAAGAGCACCATTTGAAAGAGCAAACTAACTGTGTTCCTTTTATTTAGTCTCTCTAACCTCACTAACCATTTAGGTCTAATTAGATATGGATAGAGAATTTAACTACAAGTCATTGACATTTCATTAATGTCTACTGTTCCCTTAGCAGAAAAAGAAAGCTAAAGTAATAGAATGTTAAGACTATACCTCTCCAGAACTGCAAAAAATTAACCATTAAAAAAATAACACAAGCCAAAACTTAGCAGACATTTTAAAAGACAGTAAATATAGGAATAACAACAGGCTTCACCAATAATTGAATTCACTCTACTCAAAGATTTAACTTGGCAATTTTTTCAGACTTTACAGATTACAGTAGCCATTCTGCAGCCGTGGTATATCATTTGTTCTCTTGGTACAAGGTCCTCACAATTTATTGTCATTTTGGAAGTGAAAGTAGCCTTAAGGAAACTAATTTCGTGACCTCAAGTGGTGGTGGCACCCCACATGCTGTGAGAATAAAAACAAATTCCAGTATTTGTCTGACGGAAACTTCCAATCCCAGCTCAGCAACTTAAGTGCGATGCTCTGCATAGGGGCTGGCATAACTAATTAAAATACCCTGTTTTGAATACTGGAACAGAAGTGGGAACTCTCCTTTTCTAAGCAGATTTAGGGACATGTTGTCACATTCTGTTAATATCTTAGATCCTGTTATTGCACCTATAAGTTATATAGCTGGAAGCAATTTTGCTTTAAGACAATACTCAGTAAATTCAAATTTAAACAATCTGACATTGTTTTAGGCTCTTTCTACTCACAAGTAATTGGGAAGGTAGGTACAATTCTCAAAAACTATTCATTGTTCAAAAATTCCATTTTTTGTTTGTTTCTTTGTTGCTGCATTTTCCTAGAGGAGGCATTAGTCGTGAATTACTCCGGTTCAAGAGATCCGTTTTATGTACTGCTAGAATTGCCACTGATTGACATCATACAACATGAGTTTATGCACTACTTCCAGCTGGTCCTGCCAAGCATCAGGTGGCCCTGTCTATAGTATAACCGAGCAGTGGAAAAGTTCCTTACAAATGCTGATCCTCTCGTACCTGGGACTGTAAGTCCAGGGCAGAGCTCTGTTTGCCAGCAAGCCTCCCGCTATTCACTGACATAACAGTATTCCTCTTTATTCTAATTCCCAAACAGTGTATTTCCCCCTTACTTGTCAATAATTTTTCCAAAGACAGGCAGACACCCCTGTGCAGATGCAAGTTTTAGACTTTCGTCGTTATTTTAACACCAGCAAAATGACCTTTAACAAAGAACGCAGGGAATCATTTGTGAACAGGGTTTTCAGTGTCTAGTAACTACTGCATGTATAATGGTGAATTATAATAAACCCTTTATACTTTTTCACAGCACTCTCACAGGAATAGTGAATAAATATTGTTAATATGCAGTTTTATAACAAATTTCAAGAGAATTACAAATGAGTGTATAATAAATAATAAAAAGAGCTTGTAGTGAACATTTACCTTTCACCTCTGTTAAGTCTTTCATCATGTAAAAGGTAAAACACCTAGAAGTTAAGATCTTGTACTGCACCAACACACAAAGAAAACTTACAAAAAAACCTTTCAGAAAGACAGATTTGACTAATTTGTTTCAAAATCTATTAAATTACAAAAAACTTTCACTAGAAAATTAGAAAACTCTTTTCATTTTGAGGGTAAATGAGGGTCTTGAACTGAACACTAGCTGATCATTTTAAAAGCATTTTTCGCCCTTTGAAATGAAGCTCTTGCATCTAGAAATAATAAACATAAGACACGTGTTTTCTTATAGACCCATTGGCAAGAAAGGATTTGTCACAGTTTCACTGACTACACGCTCCAAAAGTGTTCAGTTTAAGGTATGTGGACACAAGCTTTATTTCCAACCACCTTCTTTGTCCTCACTTTCCTCTTCTCCCCTGTCACCCCCTGCCACGCGCACACTGTAAGATATACCACATCTTGCTGAAACACACAGGTGGCACCACGTGTTTGAGCAGAAGGAAGAGCTCATTTCCAGTTTAAAATCTGCTTTAGGAAGTGAAATAGGTCATCACCTTTCCAGTACTATATATACAGGAGAACAATATATACTTCAATTTAACTTAATCCAGTTTGACCTAGTCTAACCACCTTAAGTTGAACAATTGAATTAAAGATGTGAATCTCTCCAGGTTAGTAAAATAAATTAGGACAGGGTTACCTAGCACTCTCTTCCTCATCTAGGCAAGTTCTCCATGTAGTCCAGTGTCTATCACAACAGGCCTGACTTTCTGATGTACCAGAACTCCACAGCTGCCATCACACTTTCAGTTGGGCCTTGTCTGTTCTTGATTTTAAAAGAATTAATATTATCACATAGTGGCTTGCGCTTATAAAAGACTAGTACAATAACCCTGCTCCCTTTAAAGACCAATTATATCCTACAGGCAAACTAACTAAATTTGACTATCTAATACAGAATAATGTGATTACTTAGTTTAATGCTAGACATGGACCTATAATGTAGAATGCTGACTCTTTCTTAGAAGGCTGTAACTGTAGTGTACGTCCAAATTTCTGTTGCTGTAATAGGATAACAATATGTTTTCTTCAATGGCATATATCATTAATGTTTCAAGAGAATTTTAGGTATCAGATGTCAACTAATACTGAAATCAAACACTTGAGAAATTAAAGCAAGTTTTTCAGATCAGTTCAGATTCAAGTCTGAATTCCCAAATAGCTTTAATTGAAATCCAAACAACATGTGAACATATTTAAAAGTGAAACACCTTGTGCAAATTCAAAAGAACAGTCCCTGATACCAGTGCTGCTTCACACTGTTCAGTTCTTTGGAATCTGTTCATCTTCAGGCTATTGCACACGTTAAACGGGTCATGTTCTTCCACCAATTTGTTTCAGAAGAACAACATGTACAAAAGTGTGAAATTGCTATTTCTAATCTCTTAGGGATACAGCTCTTTGTTAAAATTTAACTCCAACAATTCAGTGGTAACAATTCTAACTGAAAGAAAGGTTATTCTTAAAAACATACTCAGTAAAAAGATTAAGAACAGCTTCCCTATCTTGGCTAGGCAACCATTCATGAAACCAAGGAGCACTCAATGCACAACTTAACAGCAAACCCCTCGATAAATTACCACCTTGCAGAGAATAAGCTGAAGAGTCAGTCCTGCTAATACCATTCCCATCTTAATGATGATCATAAAAACCACATTTTAAAATTAAAGACTGAGTTCAATTTTATACAACTTACCCTGGTAACATTTAAGACACTAAGCAGTTGTGCTTATTTCCTTGAGTCAAGAAAGCTCTTGGAGTTTTTCTACTGCATCACCCAGTAAAACCAATAGGAGATACTGGATAAAACAGTATTTAAGGCATAACTATCAATAATGCAGTAATGAGTATTGGAACTAAAAATTTTGTCCTAGCATGAGGTTTTAATGGTGACATAGGAGCTCCAAGGCCTAGTCTAGCCACCTTCTACAAAGCTCATTGCCTCTCCCGTAACTTATAAGACAGCATTTATGATCCTTCCTTAAGGAACCACAAAACCAGAGAAGAAAGCTATAGGACACCTGGGCCGTCTTTACAAAGATTAACTGTATCTGCTCTGAAATAAAAGCTTGCAGAGTAGCGCTCATCATTTGTTTACCATCATCTGGTTATAGCCCCTTCATGACTTGCAGCGGTATGACAGGAAATAGGTCAGGCAGATATTCCCAATTAGCACTGATTTATCCTTTGTTCAGCCCATTATAGAAAATAGATTAATATTTTTAAGGACATTATTAAGTTACAAGAATGAATTTAAAAGAATTTAAGTTTCAAAATTTTAATTAAAGTTACAGAAACAATTTCCGCTAGCAGCTTTTCAGCAAGAGGACTGTGACAGGTAGACGTAGTGCTTAGCGATATGGTTTAGTGATGGTTTTTGTCAGAGTTAGGTTGATGGTTGGACTAGATGACCTGAAAGGTCCCTTCCAACCTAGACAATTCTATGATTCTACGACTCTGCTTTAACCACTGAATTTTGGCACAAAAGCCACAAGCAGTCTAAAGACTTGTTTCAGTCCCTGTTATGCTAATTGTGACGGTCAAGGTTTCCTAAATTATGCTATTACTAACAGTTAACACTTAAAACTGTTGATAGACTACAAAAGGTAAAACAAGCTTGTAAATAGACCATACAGTACTGAGAGGTCAGACCAGTGATCTTGGCCCACAAGCTCTTCTGCTGCTGAAGTCATCTACATCACACACTCCAGCGTTTGAACGAGTTCTTTTTGCCCTTTCTTTGCAGGGAACGCTTTAGTCTCTCTTATCTACAGTCAGATTTATTCAGCTCAGCTATCAAAATGCAGTTACAGATTTCTTCGCGTGGCTCTAAAGGTCAAAACCATGCCTCTTCAGCTCAGGTCACCCGTGCTGCTCTTCTACTGTATAATCAAGGTAAAGAAACTTACTCTCCTCTCATGAAAGAAGAGGAAACAGTTAATTTCACAACTGACAGCAAATACCAGATGTAGCATGCACAGCAAACAGTAGCAGTTTAGCAAATTTGGTATTCATTTCCCTCCTCACAGATCATTTCTGGCGGTAAATAAACACCCTATATCAAGTTACCTTCTTATGCCACACAACCAAGGCTAAGCTATTTTTGTTTAAAGAAAATATTTATCAACATTATATGAAAATATTTCCCCATTCTAACCCATGTGTTTTCTCACGCAATCTTTTACCTACAACCCTTCAATTTGTGTGCCCTTGATTATAAATTATAAACAAGTACTGCATGTGAACTAAGTTCTCCTTCCCTCTCAGAGAAAATCAACCTGAATAATTAATTACCAAAAACCTACCCAGTTGTTTCTGCAGCAGTAGCGTACTGGGCAAGTTCAAAATTTTTCAAACTCACTATTTCATAATCTAAACTTATGCCAGGATCCAACTCCACTTACTTTAGCTGTCAAAAGGAACAATTTGTTCCATCTTCTCTAGATGACCCTTCTTCCCTGTATAAATATTGATTAGAGAAATAGCTTAGAGACAATTTCTAGACAGCTGACATTTGTAAAATGCGTTCCTGCTACAAAGTATGCTGCCTAGGACTACATACTACATGCAGTTTAGGCTGAAAAAAAATTTCAGTAGAAAAGCCAATAAACATACAGATTCAGGATCTGCAGTAAAAAACAGTCACTTAAAGGCAAAAGAGCAACGCGAAGTACAACACCGAAATTTTCAGCTGGGCAGACCTGCTCACTCCAGAAATTATAGATTTTGTGGGCAAACTGAGTAACTACCCCAGCATCCAGCAAAGCATGCAGTAAGTACTTCAGCCCACCAAAGAGGACCAGAGACCAGTTAAACATTTGGGTTATCAATAGATGCACCACTGCACTGCCGTACTTTACAATTAGGTTATATGACAGTAACTAAAATAAACCTACATTTATTGAAATCCAGCTAACATCAGTGTACTGCCCTACCCAACTATGTCAAACATGATAAACAACTTGGCTATAAATGTTTAATGAATGAACACTGAAAACATGTTTACAAAACAAAATATGGTCAACCCTTTATTCGTGACAGAAGCAGATACTGAAGGTCAGTATTGAAAAGATCATCAGCCAGCTGTGACTACATAGAAGGGCCTGGACTCTACAACTGGATCAGAAGAAATGAGATCTTCACCTCATTCAGAATTTCTCTGACCTTTACAAAATTCCAAAGTGGTAGAGAAACCACTCCACAATGATCAGCCTGAGATGCTACACAACACAACTTCTGATTTTACGCATTCAACTCTGTCCTCTGAAAAGAGGAATTTATATTATCATTGACCTGTTTCCAGGACACCGTTTTGTGATGGAGAAGGAAAGTTAACCACTGACAAAACCACCCATTTGAATCTGTAGCATTATTTCTACAGGAATACATTAGATTTAGCAGAGGAAAGTAAGTAATAGATTTTACATACAATTTGGAAGCTAGGGGTTACTGTTACACTTTTCTTCTATTATAGCTATTTTCACTGCAAGAGCTTATTTCCTACCTCTTATAAAATTAGATACTTCCACTGATGAATTGGTGAAAAAGCTTTCTATCCCTATTTCAATTTATTTACTCAAGATACACTAGAATAATAAAGAATAATGCTTCAGCAAGGAAAATACTCATTTTCTAAAAATATCTAAATACTTTTCGTGTGCACAGCTGTGTATGATCACATATGATCATACATACATGTAAGACCCATGAGAAAAAGCGAACGAGTTGTGTTCAAAGCAGAAGATTCGTCTTCACAGCTTAGGCTACCATGCTGCACACAGCATGTAGGCAAGTATACCATGCTTGCTGATGAACAAGATGTCAGAGCACGTCCATTACACGCCAGTCTTCTCCGATGTCAGTTATCTCCAACACAAAATTGCCTCCTAACAGCAAGCAGATGAACGTAGTCTTAATGTGAGATGGCTCTTGTATAACTGCATACGAAAGATTCGGGGTGTGTATTTCCATAGCACCTTGGACATTATTTTGTATGGAATTCAACGAAATTAACTAAAAGCATGATATTAAGTGAAAGGGTGCTAGACCGTCCTGTGAAGACTCATGCAGAAACAAAGCAACATCTGTACATTGCAGCATAATCCCCTGGAAAGCACCAAATGCAATCACTATTTCCAAATGAGTGTCCAAAGTGGGTCAGAGATAGCACTAGCACTTGTGGAGACCTTGGGCAGAGATTAAGCTTTGATCTTCTCCTCCTTCTCATTTGTAGAGCAGATTACCCACGCTGATACCCCTTCTTAATCTGGTTCAGAGGCCAGCAATGGTTTGGGCTGTTTGTCTCCGCTACCCATTCGCACACCTAGCACCTCTCGCAGGGATGGCGGGAGATCCCAAGTACTGAGCCGCATGTCTCTCAATGCAGGAAAAAAAATTATTTGTCCCCTTACTCATGCAACAGAAATCGCTGCACAACGGACACAGGATATGTTCTTACAATAAGGGAGAGGCTTTAATGTAATTTTGCCAGCAAGATTAGGGATACCTAGCCAAACTCCTGAAATACCACATCCTCTCCACAGCCCAGTATAATCTTCTCTACCACACACCAGATCACTGGATCCTACACCAGGTCAACCAACCACTTGTGGTACACTGGATATGAGAACAGGGGAAGTGATGCACCATGGCACCTGCATAGTAAGCAGTACATCTAGAGTGATAGGGAAGCCTAAAAAGCGATTTAAATGAGTAACTCCCATACACAGTCCATCAGAACTAACAAACCTGCATTCCAGTTTTCATACTGATGTGCTTTAACATCAAAATTTCAGTTGATTTTCCATCAATTTTCCCAGTTATGAACCATGAAGACAAAGCCTAAATGTCTTAAAACCTATTCCTCACTGAAGGTCGACAGGATTTGTCCTGAGGCTGTGGATATCAATCACCAGACATAACATGGGACTGGATAGAGTACCTCTTCCCCACTTTCCCAGCATTTCAGCTTCAGGGGTCATATAAGCAGTGGCCAGAACATAGCACATGACAGAAGGTGACTGCCAGCAACATGAGATAGCAAAGATGGTCCACAAATTAGGTATGAGCCACCCCAGCAGACTGCAACCGTATCTCCATCAACTGGTTTCAGAGTAATGGTGTTGATGGTACACATGTACATAAATACACTATCAAAGCAGACTGGTATTAGATTACCTTTTAAAGTGGACATAGAAATGTATGTAATAGAACTACTATTTTCATTCCCTCTTCACCCCAATAATATGTCATGACATTAAAATAAACTTCTAAAACCGTAGATTGATCCGAAAAACACAAGACAACCAATCTTCACTGCAAAAATCCCTACCTTGATGTCTGCAGAGAAAAGTTTTGCTCTGTTCAGCAACATTACAATTACCCTGGAGAGTTTTAATCACTTGTATTCTTACGTTCTTCTCCTTTCGATCACATCATAGCAAAGTCATTTCAGATCAATACATTGCCCAAGAAGTCAAAGGAAGTCAAAGCAAAGGGTTATTTAGACATACCACGTACTATTACTAATCCTCAGAAGGAACTACTTCTCTACTCACAAAGCAGAGATAATATAGGGACAGCGAGATCAAAATTGAAAGAAATCACTTAGTCCTTAAAGTTAACTGCTTCTCAGTACTTTCTGTGGGTTTTTTTCCTACTACAGCTGACCACAGATGGCCTCCATTATTTCACATGATTAGAAACAGAATTTAATGTCATGAACATTTTATTTGGGAGTGATTAAATTTTAAATCTTTTGTGGTTGCCCTTATACTTTGTTTTAGGAAGGTTTTGAGAAGAATAATGTCCACCCTTGCAAATAACTATCTGACCAGGGACAGGGAAGAGCAGTTCATGAATGAGAAAAGGAGAAAGATGAGAAAAATCCTGAAATAGTCAAACTGGAGTTTAAGCCTTTAAACTTCTTTACGTCTACAAAGAATGTCACATACAGCTGCAGTTGTTACCCAAGTTTCTAAAATTTCCCATAATACTAAATAAAGTTTGACATTATGAAAAACTACAAGTCTGCAAAGCATCTCAATGTCCTTAGTGTTTCTGTAGAAATCTGAGTTATGACTTACAAGTTAAAGTGTTTATATTTTCTCAGGAGCAAATTGGAAATCTGCAGACTCTGTTTCAATGTCAGAATTCACTTTTGATTCCTCAACTCCCCCCAAAACGAGTTGAAGTTACTTTTTAAAATAAGAAAAAATAAATTCTTTGCTGCAAAAAATAGCTAGTTTGGATTAGTAGACTAGGACTAACAAAAATGTCAGACAACAATGCTGTGAAGAGTTTTACTCCGAGTCTTCCAGATGTTTAAAAGACAGTATGTTTTTCTTTGGTTGTGTACCCATATACAATAACAGAAGATGCATCCATGTTCCTGCTTTCAGAATCCACACCAAAATTTTAAAGCTGTAGTTACTCGTATCCTCTTAGTAGAAAATTTGAATTCACGGGAATACTGATTCCTTACTAACTCAGTTACTGATCTTTACACGGTTATCAAGATTTTCACTTTCTTCCACCAAATATTCTCTCCTACATATCTTTACTGTTAATTTCATGGACTTGAGCTCCTCAATTCTGCTTTTAAATGCAACAGCATAATTGCATCAACACTATTGGGCAATATTGGTTCACAGCTGCAGAAAACGAGTAATAGGAGTAATTGTTTGTTTAATGCAACTGCCAGGAAAATGTATTTTGGAAGAATACAGACCCAGCTGTGTCAGGTGTTGCGCACGGCCCAGCCAATAGCATGAATAATCCCATGAAAAACAATGGGGTGATTTACAGTTTCTTGAACTAAGCACATCCAGAAGGCCTGAGCCCCAAGAATGCTTCAGACAAGTAAATTATTCACAGAAAATCCTGCAGAGACCAAAACTTTTAAGAGAGAACATATTTCAAAACCGTATTGAGCAAACAGAAACGCTACAAGAGAAAGTCAACCAGATGCCACCGTGTCAACCACAACATAGACCATTTCAGATGAGTTCTTTGAAAATATTTTATTTACCTTTCCAGATTCGGCCACACGTCATACAGCATTACATAGACCTTATGATTGGGGAATGAGGGAAGAGACAAGCAAACAGAAGCAGACCACAATGATCAGAGCACAGAAAGCTAGATCAGTTAGGTCAGCCTTGTTTCCTAGAGCAAGAACTGACCCTCAAAGCCTTTCACTGGTTTCTCCATCTGTGTCATATTCAATCCCCAAAATCAAACTGCTATGAGCAGACCAACTAGAAAAAAAAAAAAAGTCTTAACACTGACAGTAGTATTAATTCACACACACAAGTTTAGAGCCCAGCATTGTGCTAATCACAGTCTACGCACTCCCATCTGTTTCTGTCCTACTTCTGCACTGCCCATGCAAAATCTTAAAGCCCATGCTCATTTGTGCTTTATACTGCAGGCATTTGTGCAGCAAGGAGGATGGGTGAGAGTCAGCTGTCTTTTAACATAAACTAGAACATCTCTTGAGGAAGATGAGGACACTTTCATGCTGATAGTCTTTGTCTGTTTCCCATAACCTCTCCTTGCCATCCCATCCAAGGAACTCATAAAATCTCTTACAATTTATTTAAAGGAAAGCCTCCAAGCACCTCTGTACAGAAGTACCAACAAATACAACCATGGAAACATGCATATACATATAGAAACTATGTACATGCAATAGGCCTCTGCTCTGAGATAGCTCATACATTGCCAATTCTACTTAAACCATTCAAATTAAAGTGCGAGTCATCTGGGCTAACTACAGAAATGAAATACATACAGTGTAGAGCGCAAATTCTTCTTTTTCTTCCTCTTATGAAACCACACTCTTGTTGCCACACAGCTTCCCCAAGAAACTAGAAATTCCATTTCTCTTTTCTGCTACCTTTCCACCCCTGCTTACCTTCTATTTACATCTTAGCGCATCTTCCACACAGAGAACTCTGATATCCTGTTACTATTTTTACAGCAGTACTTGAACCACTGCCATGAAATTGAGAAGTATATCTGATACAGAAGCTTTCTGTTCTGATCCACGACAAACTTCTTTGCTGAAATTAAACTCTCCCTTCAGAAACTGCAAGTTCTGCTTGAATGGGGACTACAAATAATCCCTTGCTATATTAGATTATATGATACAGGACACATAGTACCTCTAGATAATTGCAGGGCAGGATACAAATGAAGATTAATCTTTTTTCACTTTGACATGAAGCAAACAACAGCTGGGGGTTTAAATTATATCATCCAATTCACCAAGACGTTAAAAGCTTAACAGTATTAACACCGATTTTCAATTTTTAAGTGAAAGAGTACGTGTTCACTAAGGCACTAACAGATTTCAACAATTTAGGGAGAGATGCACCGAATATCTTGTGCTTTGCTCTTACCACTAAAGCTTCTACTCATCAAAACTCAATGGCCATTGCCGCTGCTCCCAACCCTTCTCTCAAAGAACTATTATGCTTCAGGAAATGGTTCATTGACTGTACTTTGTTAAGCAAAAGAACACCCAAAATCCATAGATTCATACTGGGAAAGTAGCTAAACAATTACACATGGTTTCTGATTACCGTAGATGTTTACTTTTATTAAAAACATTATTCAAATTTGAACACGGACTGAACATTTCACACTGCGCTCAGTCAACAGCTATGTTTTCACCTCCCAGCGGGCTACAAGCTAAGCTGTAGCTTCATGGCACAGTGTGTGGCAGAAGAATCTAACCACAGAATTATCCCATTTATCATCCTAATTATGCCTTAGAAGCTGCTGCATTAACATCAATATCTGCGTCAAACTCCAGGTGTCATTACAAATACTCAGGCAATGAGCAACGTCAGCATGTGGAAGACAGAACTGCCCAGGCAGAAATCCATGGGATATTACTTTTTTCCCCCCTTTCAAGATCCTGATCAGATGAAGAAATACCTGTGTTCTATCCTTACATTTAAGGAGGCCCCCAGCTGACATCACGTGCAACTCCACAGAGCTACTTACAGAACCCTGAGAACAACCCCGGGTTGTTCTTTCTCATCAAGCGTAAAAAAAGCGTTTCATGCAATATTTTTAAGAGACATGTGAAAGGAGAAAAGGAAGCACCCTTACATAGCACATATATTCAGAGAGCTAAAAGAATAAACAGAAAATTAGACATTCGGTAAGATGCGTTACGGAAACACTAACTGTTGAAACACTCTAAGATACGGCCAGTTGTGACCAACACCAAAGGAAGCTATCACAACAAGGTCATAGTGTTCACAGAGTGCCCACAAGACTGGAACCACCTAATGTCATGATAAAAAAGGTCAACAATAAGAAAAGAGTCATAGGGAAGCCATCCCATAAAATTCATTTGAAAGCGACCCCAAATCCAGTTGTGAGCGTATGGGTTTGTATTAATAGTGTTGGAACATGGACACCAGCAGAGAAAAATGGTTATTTAAAATAAACCTGTCCAGTATCTTATCAAGAAATAGTGACTGCAAAGAGAATGAACATTGTCCCATATTCTTCACTGACATACAAATTGTTTTTTCATCATCTAGTGTGGACAAGATTGAGGTAAAATCCCATAGCTTCTTGCTACACAGCTACAAACACACAAAACAGCAATAATGGGTAATTAGAACCTTTAACAAATTAATTTTTCTAAAGAGGAAAATTTCTTTCTTTCCTACAGATTAAATAAATTATTTGATTCAGATCCGAGAGGCCCTTTACATTTAAGAGCAACAGACTTTTCACTGCATTTATATAAAATTTCTCAGACAGGAAGCTTTGTTGATTAAACATTCAATTACCATTGAATATCACTACAGCCTTATCTTGTGGTGGTGTTTGAGAATGAATCAATCCTAGCCCACCACTAAAGCCTGTAAATTTTTTCTCGACTGACTTTGCTATTCCGCACTTGTGCAAACGACTAATATACTCCGCAGTAACACTTTTTTGCCCACCGTAATAAAAAAACCCTCCACCAAAAATCCACAAAACCCCAAATACCGCTGCCAGTTTAATCAAAACCAGCACATCTTACATGTTCTAAAATGAACGGGGAGCTATAGGCAAGTGATTCGAAATACAAACAGCAGCTTTTCCCTTTTATTTATATAGTCTGTTCAGGTTTGTTCACCTTGAATGTTTCATCACAATTTAGAACTTTATCTAAATAGTTATTTGAACTGTGATTATGCTTGTCTGGTAGAAAAATGTTGGAAATACAGTAAGCTCTTACCAGAGCCCATCAAATAATTTTAAAACAGTCACCTAAAAGAAGGACCATGTAAACATGGTATTGTCCCACTGGTTAAAACACTGCAAATCTTGATTGTATTCATAGTATTATAAACTACTTCAAAATTAACTTGGCTTTTTTGTTTAGTACTATATATTTTTAGTTAATGAAAGCTAAATTCAACAGCAGCATTCTGACTGCAGAATAATTGTTTACATGGAACAAAGAAATATTATTAAGCTGATATTAAAGTACACAGGATGGAAGAATAAACCCCCTGCATAAGTCCTAACAGAACCACAGTCGTCTTTATCATCTCCTCTAACCGCATGCTATATGAAAGCCTGCATCTTAAATAGCAGAGAAGTAGCTACAAAGAGAGCAATCAGTAATATAAGCTGTAATTTAAGGTAAAAACAGTCTGTTCACAGACTTAAACCAAAAAACAAAGGAAACTTGCAGGAGAAAGCATCTCCGTGCAGCACAGAGGGGGCATCACGTTAAAAAAGATTTCTTTTCAAATGAAATGCAAAATATATTTTGAAAACAAGAAACAGCCATGATAAGGAAAAACTTCTAAATTATTAAAAATATGAACGGACCTAATTTTTTTTCTTATGAGGACTAAAATAAAGTTTTGTCTTAATTTCGTTCCAAGACCTCTTCTCAAAAAAGAAGGTATCCCTGCTGTTGCACTCATGGCTATATTATACTCCCTTGTATTTTATGAAGAAAAAAAATTTAAGAAATTAATTTTGAAATGGCTCACACATTATCTTAGGTTGCCCCTTTTATCCTCCTGAAATGTTACATACCAAACTCGATTTCCCAAAAGGACAGAAAGGGAGCTTAAAAGGATGGAGACATTATCCTGGTTCTTATTTTTGTATGTCAATGCAAACAATTAAATTATATTTAATATTTTATCTGTCAGCTGGTCTTGATAAAGCAACACAGTACTTCCACCTGAGCAGTAGTTTCTGCCACTTATTGCTTTTTCTACATTAATATTTCATTATATTAAAAAAAAAACCAACAACAAAACAAAACAAGAACAAAGTCAGCAGTAAAATAAAATAAGAGAGACCAAAGAGTCATTTTGGGCCTCATTTTCTATTCATGGTGTGTATTTTAACAAATAGTGTGTCTGTGTTTGATTTTATTATGTTACTGTGTGACCTGCAGAATCTCAGGAGACCAGCTAAGACAGATGAACATTATTCCATTAGTGAGAAAAATCAATAATAGTAGTTACACGCTTTATGCAGTCTTTTGCAAAACTTCTATTTTTATACAACCTTAATTCAAATTGAATTTTTAAGGAGACGAATGAAAAAAAAGTCCTTAGCTTTCCCTAGCTAAAAAAGTGAAAGAAAACTACGTTCCATTCAAAATCAAGGCCAAAAGTCTTGTTGCTGTGCATAAATACATAAAATGCAAATGTAAATAGTATCTGTATTACAATACAGGGTTCCTGTTGGGGGTTGGTGGGTGGGTTGTTTTTTTCCCCTCTTTTCAAACAATTCTTATCTATAAATTCATACCTATTAGGAATAACATCCACATTTTACACTATCTAGAAATGCTAAACTCTGAAAACCTTCACAAATGGAAAGTAGAGATAACAAGAGCCAAGTCTTCTGCCTGGGAGAAAAAATAAAAATAAAATATTAGCCTGTAAGCTCCTCTTCCATTTCTGTTTTCTTTGGCTCCTTTATTTCTTTTGCTAGAGGAGAAACCTAACCATAAATTGGGGTGATAGGAAAACTAGAAAAACCCTAAGAATAAAAATATTCTTAAAGCTCTGAACACTAATTTCCAACCACTGGATAATCATTGCATGGTAAAGTGCACATGCGTACCTCAGTAACGACTAGACGCCCCAGACACCAATTGGGACTCCACTGTGAGAGATAAAGACTAGCATATTTTAATGACATTGTAAGGATACAATATAAAAAAAATGAAAGAATGTTAGCTTGACATATACTGCAAGAGTAACTCACAAACAAACAATTAACAGCAATTTTTACCATATTTTTTGGCTTATTTCTGAAATGCACACTAATATTGCAATTTAGTTTAAGGAGGAAAGTGCAACTATTAATATCAGAGCATAAACAATAACATAACGTATTTCTCAGATGGTGTGGGAATGCTTAGAATAATGAAATTCCCATCTTCTCCTTATGAAAAACTGCAAAGTACAAAGACACTCAAGTTTAGAGAAAAAGCCACTGTGCTGAACGCACCACCAGCAGGGGCTGGGAAATCACTCATACATAGGACTGCTCTGTTTATTTACCTAATTATTGCTCTTTCATACCCAATTCTGTTCATAAACAGAGTGCACATAACTTGCTTCATTATCTATCGGTTGCTATGACGCTATATAAGAAAGCTGACCTAGGCCTTTTTCTCTGTTGAAGGCAGACCAAGGGCATTCACAGTGCTTGTGACAGAAGCTGCAAAAACGTACGCTCCAGGAGAAGCTTTCACCCTTTACCACCTGGAGAACGAGCCAGGATGCTGCTCAAATCCTTTCACAAAGGCAGCAAACGCACCTTTCAGCCCCAGCTTCGTCAGAATCCAGGAAGAGGAACTGGCTCTGGAGACCATTGCAGGAAGGCTGCAACCAGGACCATTAACAACCGGAATGCCTGGGTGGAGAGGCGGCATCCTCTCTGCTCCAGCTGAGGGATGCAAGTTGCATACGCTTTCTTCTTGAGATGATCAAAATAAATAAATCAGCTGAAAAAACAGTCTGGTAACGTAGAACAGATGACAGGCTGATATTCACAGAATATGGCTCATCTCTTCACAAAGTGCAGAATTTAAAATAGAAACTGTATCACCTCTTTCACAAATAAGCAGCAAAGGAAAATAAACTTCAAGCACAATCCCGCCCGTGGAATCTCACAGAACCGAGAAGGAAACATGAATACCAGCAAATCCATGGTGTCTCACGAGTGATGTCTTAGCCCTGCACCCAAAGCCTTCATTCTTTCCAGTGCCGTGTTTTGAAGCAAATTCTAATGAAAAGTCAGCTTACTGAGAAATATGGGTTTATAATTTCCTTGAAAAACCCAGAGCGTCCTGGTTTGTACTGCCTTCGACCCTAGTCTTGATTTGCAGAACATGCACTATTACGATTTTACAACTGAAAGCCCAGTTTTGATCCCTTTACTTTCAACTTCGTTCACAAGCCACCCCGCTGACTTCAGTAAGGAAAAATAAATAATAAGAAAAGGCATTAGCCACCATAATTAAAGGGCTTAGAATCTGATGCATATTAAGCCCAAGGGCCATCTGATTACAGAACAAGCCATGAATATTGTGTAACAAAAAGGCAGGCATTACTTGATGTTAAAAAGCTTGTCTTTTCACCAAGTCATTAAGAAATGCATAAGACATATCTAGATTATCTACACTTTAAACTATTTACACATCTTGCCTGCAAGAATTTCAAATGAAATATTAATACATTATCAAATCCATCGTTCTCATTTACAGAAACAGTTGCCAAAACCTAATCAGTCCATTGCTCTATGGATCCACCAGATCTACTTCTAAATGGAAATGAACAGCACAGCTGACCTCCATATACAATAATTTATTATATTCAAACTATGCAAGGTACATGCATACATAGAAATAATACAGGGGATGTAGTAATGATACACAATATTTTTAAAGTAAAATTTTTACTTGAGTGCTCAAATCGTATTACAGTTTTCTTCAAGAAGTCAACTCGAAATGGCAAACAGTTTAATGAGTCGCTCTTCCAAATGTATTTAAAAAGAGCTAATAGCATGAAAATCCTTTTTTAAAGTAGAGTTTTTATAAAATACTTAGCAAATACATTTAAATTCTAATCAGCAATATATACACCTTAAGTAAGCCTAAGCCTTGGACTGAGTAATTTTCCTCAGTAGCTGGTGCAACATTTTGCGTGTGGGGTTTTTGAGTTACAACACAAAAACTGCACAAAATGCATGCAGTGAATTTTGTCCTGTTATCAGCTGCATTCAGATGTATGGGTGATGAAACTTTTTTAAATCCATCTTCTCTTTAGAAGGGAGCACCATGCTGAGAAACAACCCTGTCCATCAAACAAACAGTAAGCATCTTAAACTCACAGTGTTGAGCAAATCAACTGCCTTTTTAGTCTTTTAATAACACAATTTTCCTTCTGCAAAAGCTACTTTCATAAATCCCACTTAATTTTAATATCCTTGCCAATTGCTTCATGATACTAATTACTTTTGTTAGGATACAATCAAAAGTTCACTGGGATGAGCTAGGAATGAGCAACGACCTCCTGTGCAAAAAGCTTTATTGCTTAGTTTCACTGAACTCCAGAGAGTCAAGGATTCTATCACTGACTGAAGGGACTCGGCAATTAAATCGGTAACCTGAATAGGTTGTCAACATCTTAAGAACAAGAGGATGGCAAAAGGTCTAGGTAGGCTAAACAGCCTTTTCCAGACACATAGGAAAAATTTGAGCCTAGGATACGCATAAAGTGATACTCTCTAGAACACTCTCCCAGCCTCTAACAATATTAATCTCAAAAACTTCTTAAGCCGGGAACAATGTCATCATTGCTGTCTTCTCCTGCACATTACAATATGTCTGCTAAACTAAAGGGCGGCTAAAACTAATGCAATAAAGACACTTTCCAACACATCACTAGCAACCACATTACTTGGCCAGGAAGTAATTTGATCAACACAAGACTTGTAAACAGATTTACACTATTGACTCAGGTAAAGATTTTTTTTAAAAACAAACAAACTCTTTTGTTCTTTTCTACTTTTCTAAAATTTCAAAAATAAAAATTTTACTCTGTAATCTTAACAAGCCATGAAATATGCTTAAGAAGCCACGAAATATGGAAATAGTCTCTCATTACACTTACCTGAGTTACAAAGAGGGTACAGACAAGCCCCAGGAGACTTCAGCCCACCTACCACGACTTTTCATGTGAACAACTCACAAAGAGGAAAGAGGCTGCAAATTCTCTTGACTGTGCAGAAGGCAAGTTATTTTTAAAAACTGAAGACAAAAAACGACTTCACAATTTGACAGGAAAGAGAAACATTAGCTAGAGAAAGAAGAATAAAGTCAATTATAATTTTTAATTACCTTTCCAGGCTATTCATTGAATGTTGGTACTCATGAATAGCAATCAATACTGCATTCTAGTGATTTGTTATGCAAATAAAGCACTTCAGCAGTATTATCCCGTCCAAAAGTTAATACCCTTAACAAAAACTCAAAAAAAAAAATCTATTTGCCCTTATTATAAAGGAGAAGGAGAGAAAGAACACAGAGAACTTTACTGGAATTTGAGCTAGTTCTACAAAGGTTACCTAGTTACACTCAGGAACAATTCCCACAGCTTGAAAGAGAAGATTTTGATACCCAGATGCTTTTGAAACACCAAGCCCAAATTCACATAAGACAGTTTGTCAAGAATTAGAGCAAAAAAAGGGAATCATTAGCATATGTAAAGTGAGTTTATGGTCTTACTATACTAAGAACAAAACCAGTATCTCCACTGTGAATGAAAAACTAACACCACCAACAAACCACCCGTTGATAGTGGTGACTAGTGGTGACGTTGAAGCCCAGTCTGAACACAGAGGAAGAATGGACAAATGTCATTTAATTCTTACTATAAATGCTAGGAAGACAAAATGGACCATGAGTCCCTAGCTGTTTCCCATTTCTTATCTAAGCAGAGATTAGCAGTTGCTAGGGCTGCCAGCTCATACCCTTCTTATGCACACATGGCAGGATTTTGAATACAGGCACACGTAAGCGTACAAAGCCAAATTTTACCCTCGCATGTTATTTACACTGATATTCAAAAATACCACATACGCAGCTGCATGCTAAACATACTATACACAGCAATTCACAAGTAACATCAAGTTAACCCTAAGATATTGCAGCCAGGAGCTTATTTTAAAATAACCCCATCAAAAGCATTCTTTATCTCTCTACTGTTCAGCTGAAGTCTGTAGTATTAATAGAACATGTTCATCTCCAGCAGCAGTCAGGTGTTCTACTGGTCACATAGAAGTTTCACTTTATCACACACATACCTAGACATAAACTATCGCAAATACCACTGGTAAATCTTCTCCACCATTTTTGCAAACTCAAAGGAGCATGATCCCACATGGTTTGTTGGGTTTTCTAGCATACTACCTACTATATTTCTATTTTAGGTCACAAAATGTGTGGAACATTGCTTCCTACAAAGGCTATGAAACATGGTCAACACAATTTCTAGTTGACATTCTGAACTTCTATGTGCAAACTTGCAGATTAACAACTGTCTGCACGCAGGGCCTGATTCAACTCTTCTATAGTTTGTAAGATCCATTGATTTCAACGTGAGCTGATATACCACTGAAGTATGTGTATACTTCAGAATAATACTTTCCAGAACAAGTACACGCTTTTTCCCTATTTACTGCAAAATAAATGCTGCAATGAAAATTCCCCAGAAGCAAAAGTGTCTTCAGCTAAATCACTGCAGTGAACAGGGCAGCAAATCCTCAGGGTCACACTCTCCATAGAAACCATTTGGGTACACAAACTGACAATGACATCCCCACTCCCTTTCTGCAACTTAGTGATCATGTTCACTCTCCATCAAACACATCTTTAAGAAAAAATAGTGGTGTGAGCACATGACCAATTTGATCAAGCAATTTTTATGAGGACTACAGGTGAACTCATCCTCGCAAGGTAGGTCCAGTTGTTGTTCTGAGACAGGTATCTTGAGGACATGGAGTGCCCTGCAGATGAAGGACTGAGGTCACCCTCAAAGTTTTGCTACGTGCGCTCCATAGTTTAGAACAAAGCATATTACCCATCTAATGGGTCACACAAAGCTGGTGGCAATTAGTTCCATTTAATAATGGGAAAACCAAATGTAAGATGACTTATGACTATGGAAATGAAAGCTGTATCAATTGTTCTACCACGCATTTCAGATCAAATTCCCATAACAAGCAGCACTATGTTAGGAACAAAGCCCTGCCTTACAAAACATTAACCTTAACATATTTGAGAACATGAAAAGATACAGGTTCTGGTTTTTTTCTTCCTATTACACAGATCTCCTACAGATCACAAGGTGCTGAATTTTGAGAGACTTACTATATAGAACAATATGCCTCAGGAAAATATCGCACAGTTTAGAAAGTTCTTACTAAGTTTTACATTTAGAACTGTGATTTGAGATTTAATTTGTAATAACAAACATGAAACCAGGCAAAGTATTACAAGCCAACCAGGAAGAATGTTATTCTTCTGTAACTGCAAAGTCCTTTGGCTCTAAGTTACATAGCCTTTGGTGACTCGTAAGATACTATGACATCTCTTAGGATGCAGAGAAGGAAGCAAGAATAGAACATGACACCCCACACGCTCCTGTCCCCTTTCTCCCTATGTGAGGAGGGACTAGCACGGTTATTAGTGCTACTCAGGAACAAGGCAAAATAATTCACAAATAGCAGTACACGGACGCTGTTCTTCTGAAAGTTCCTACTATGCGTTTCCTTGCTTGCCTCCCCTCCCCATCATCAAATTTCTCCTACGGTGCATGCAACAATAGCAGAGAAAGACAGCAGCACATTATACACATGAAGATTGCAAACAGCTCCCCTTACACAGATTATAGCCAGTGTTCTCTTGGTCCCAGGTGATTCAACTCCCCTCTATAATATTTGGCCTTCAATTTCCTCCTTTGTTCAACATAGTCATTATACTCATTGCAGCAGCAAAGTTAAAAGGTCAAGAGTGTGTTCTGGGATGATCATAATTTATATCGGAGTAATTGCTTATGTGGAATACTAGTTAAATCTCTAATGTGGAGTCAGCCTAAAAGAACTGGGTCAGACAAGATCTGGAAAAAGATACCCAAGAAACATTTTGTGAGGATAAACACAAAAATCCTTTACAATAATGCTACAGTCGGCACTTCACAGAAGGTATTTTAGAATAGAAAAAGGTAAACATAAAGATAGAATAGTATTAATTTTCTTCCTATGTGACAGTTTACCCTTCACGTAGTCTCAGGTTTCCACTAAAAACACTAATCTGTAGGTATTGGTAAGTCTCACAAAAAATATATTGGGTTTTATTAGCTTCCAATGAAACAGAAGTCCAGTTTTGGGCACCCCAATACAAGAGAGATATCGAGGGGCTGGAGCGAGTGCAGAGGAGGGCAATGAAGCTGGTGAAGGGCCTGGAGAATAAATCTTATGAAGGGCGACTGAGGGAGCTGGGACTGTTTAGTTTGAGGAAGAGGAGGCTGAGGGGAGACCTCATCACTCCCTACAACTACTTGAAAGGACATTGCAGAGAGGTTGGTGCTGGTCGCTTCTCACAGGTAATTAGCGAGAGAACAAGAGGGAATGGCTTCAAGCTGCAACAGGGTGGGGTTAGACTGGACATAAGGAAACAATTCTTCCCAGAATGAGTGGTCAGGCACTGGAATAGGCTCCCCAGGGAGGTGGTGGGGTCACCATCCCTGAATGTGTTTAAGAGTCGTTTAGATGTGGGGTTGGGGGATATGGTGTAGGGGAGAACTTTGTAGAGTGGCGTTGATGATCCCAAGGGTCTTTTCCAACCTGAGTGATTCTGTTATTCTATATAACTAAGTTTCTCTAACACACCTTATTCGCTTGTCCTAATTTACTTTTAGGATTTCTGGCCTCAATGAAAACAACTCCTTGAAATACAGTCAAGGCTAGACACTCAAAAGTTTACAGGATTTCAGTGTCTTCCCATCAATCTGAAATCTTTGGAGACTGAGCTCACAACCACCAAGGCTCTTGGCTCCCAGCTCCTTCCTGTCTGTTGGGGTTTGTAGTGCTGGAAGCGCTGAAGCTTTAGGAACCTCAGAACTTGAATTGCCAACATCTGCTTATCCAACTACCAAGCTTTTTTCCCCTGCCTCTGTTGATCTCGCTGTAACTAAGCAAGCTGTATTTGGAATGGCTACTGTGAAGGACTTCCTCATACACAGCCTCATTCTGAAAAAAAAGAAAGCATTTATATTGTTCAGTTTCAAATATTTCCAAACAAGGTGAAGCTAAACGACACATGGGTTAGCTCTTACTTCATGTTCTAATGGAGGGTTTAAGAAGTTATTACTGCGTTTTAAGATTTATCTCCTGGTAAATTCCACTATAGCTTAAGGAATATATACACTTTGAGGCTAGGAAACAAGAGAGACAAGTTTTCATTTTGTAGAATGTAATTTTGGCCCTGGAAAAAAGTAAAGTTTCCTCTAAAATTACGATGCAACCCCCTTTTCAGGATCATCTCAAATGAAAGTACTTCCCAAATAAAGGCACCTTTCAGTTGCACAATCAATTCACTTCTGCAAGTACTGCGTAACTCAACCTTTTCTCCTTGATATTATCCCTTGCTTATCTTCATCCCACCAGTTCCTCCTCACTAAATACTTGTGTACATATTGTACATGTGTTTTAACACACCCAAGAACCAGTAAAGTGTCCTGGAGACACTAATAGAGCCTGCAAGCATGCAAACAGCATGTTTTTCTGCTTGCCCATTTCATCAGCGTGCATTCCATGTGCCAAGAGATGCTCCGTTGCAGAAAGGAAAGGCGCACAATACGACACTGCTACCAGAGTGTCCTTCTGTTTGAGGGGAAGTGTTCTTTAAAAAAAGAAGACATAAAGAGGGCATTTGTAACATCACAGAAATTGACCACACCACATTTTGTTGACACCTACTCCTCATGCACCCTCCATGCCACCTCCTCATCAAATGTAACCAGTTAAGTGTTGCTATTGTGTGTGAAATACAGGATCTGCAACCTGCAAAGAGCAACCAGCAGCAGATCCCAACATTGTTTCTAGGACACAAGAAAACAATCCATTGCTGGTTTAGCTCCAACTGCACAGAATAAAGTGGGGTTTATAGCTTTTGAAGCAAGTGCCATAAGAAAAGACAGACATAATTACACTTTCAACATTCTTCCCCCCCAATACCTATACACCCAAAAAAATCTAGAACTGTACGATGAGCTGTTCTGGCAAATACTGAGAAAAATTACACACTTTTTGGAACACTTTTTTGGAAGCTTCTGACAAGTTAAAAAAAAACAACCCACCGAACAAATCTCCATATTCAATCATATCCTTACTATAGGACCACAACATCAGCTGGTTTAAAATGGCACTGCTGATTTATGCCACCAGAAATTTTAACCCCTCTTTTTAAAGGTATACATTTTCAGTTTGTTAGTGAAAACATTGAAACTCTTACCATATTGATTGAAGAGGCTTCACGTATTTAAACTTTAAAAAAAAAATTACAAACATTTGGAAGTATGCAGGGAACAGTTTAGGTTTGCAACTTACAAATTAGTTTGGAGTGATTATTATTTATTTACTAAGACTGACATGTTGAATCCTGTAAGAATTTTTGTTTTATATTCAATCCCACACAGATTAAAGTTAAGTTATAAAAGAAGGGATTCATATTGGACAAAATATCTTTTATTATTAGAAACAGTCACATATCCAACTAACAGATTGACGCTTTTTGAGGTCACGTTGTTTCCACCAAAAATATTTTCTTGCAGATATTTTTGCTAATCTTCACAAGTAGCTCCAATATTTCTTGATTTGCGTATCTCTGCAAATGTAGAGATGGACAGCTGAATGGTCTACAAGCCCACTGAAAATAGACTTGTTTTTCCTCGATTATTTTTGCAGTCATTGGAAGTGGTCCACAGACCCCACAACATCAAAGACTGCAGTTAAAGGAGGAGCGCAGAGGAAGGAAAATAAATCAGTTTCCCAAAATAATTTATTATTCTTCAAATTATTTAGTCTCAAGAACTATGTGTCTCATCTTATGCCTTTTGCTTCAGCAAAACATTGAAATAACTGCACTTTGATTTTCCGATCTTATACATCTAAATTGTTTACACTGTTTTTGAGGAAGAAAAAGACGGAAGCCAACTACAGTGTCCAGTAGTTTGACTCAGTGGTTTTCCATTTATGACACCAAATCAACAGTTTATGAGTTTACCCAAGCTAGATCTATAGACCACTATCATAATGCACAACTTCTTAAAATAGCTTAACATAAGTCACAGTGATTTAAATCTCTCTACGTTTTATTTCTCAACACAAATTTAAAATTCTGTTAACCAAGACCTTAAAAGATCATTTTTTCTTCCTAAGACTGACAATAACGGCAAATACCATCTGTTCAACTGTAGTTTAGGAATTTTTAAAGTAGCTCTCAAAAAGAAAAGGGAAAAAAGCCCTTCAAATAAGATTACCGTACAGTTTCTTCAGAAATACCTCAAATATTATTGCCAATGTGTTCTGTCGTATATTGACCTCTGCTAGTACCCTTTGTGAAACTAACTCCAAAACAGATTTTAGAAGCCAACAACTCACACACAAAACCACGAGAGCTCATAGACTATTTTGTTTCACAAACCCGTATCTTGCAACCTCCACTTATAACCAAGAAATTCAACCCAATTACTGCAATTTTGTAACCCAATAAACACAAAGTAGAATGATGTTTACCAGCTACAGTCATATTTTTCTTGCATTTCAAACAATCAAGTGCAAGGAAAAAAAACCCCACACCACAAAGTTTAAGGGCAATATTCATTAATTCATTTTTGTTTGTAAGCTTTTGTGATATACCTGCATTAACTTTTCACTTCTCCCTCATACTACAAGTTGGTTTTAACAACTTTTAAGGAATAAAAGATCACATTTCTTAGTCTCTTGATTTCAGAAGCTAGGGTTTTAAGAGAAAAAAAAAAATCTCGAGTCAATAAAAATTTCACTAGTCATTAAATCCTTGTAAGCTGATAATAGCCAAAGACACATGCAGCACATATATAAAGACATGCATACACATGTATTTATAAGCATGTGCATACTTCAGTGAGGGGAGAATCTAGTCAAGTCAGAAAGCAAGAAGAAATCAGTCTCAAAATAAGTAGAGTCCAATTTTTCTCACCTATTTTTGCTTACTCTAATCTGCTAGCAGATGAGTGATGGATGAATGCTGATCGGAAAACACCATAAACTTATCATGTACCTCTGATGGCAATTTTCTTCAAATGAAATAAAGGTGTCCCACTTCATTTTAGTTCTCCTAAGATATGTATAGGGAAGTAGTTGTCAGGTAAATAAAGTGTCATTCTCCATAATTGTTATTAGAAAAGCAGACAAGTACTATCCATATTTGGGATACATAATTTCAAGTGATTAGTCCAATTTAAAACAGCAGCAAAAACCAATCTGACAAAACAACTGAAACCTTGGGGAACTGCAGCACTGCTTGTCTTTACTAGTTAAATACTACAAGTATAGTAACAGACAGGAATCCTGGGGATGGGATGGAAGACAGTCAATGAAGAAATAAGAAGAAAACATATCGCTTCATTACGGGTATTTTGAAAGTCAACATAGTGAAGAACTGCCACACTTAAATCTGCAGGACAGCCATCTCGGTCAACAATTCAATTAATAGTTTTAAGTTGAATAAAAGCACTTTGAAAAGAAAAAAAGAAACAAGAATTGTTTTCTTGACTCAATGAAAGCAGTTATACCACAGGAAGCCATAAAGTGAAAGAGATCAAATCAAACATTCCTCCTGTTTGGATAAAGGCAACTATTAGTGGAAGAACATTAAAAGCTTTGAAAGAGCTGTTTACATTTATACTAAAACACACAAAGGATGAAACCCTGATTCCAGGGAGATACACTGCAAATCTCACATTGATTTAACCAGGGTCAAGATTTCAGATACAAAGACCAAACATCTAAATAACAACATTAACTGCTAGGAAACTGCAACTCCATGCAGAACCATCTTAACAATCAATACAGAGAGAAGTCACATTAAAATGAATTGTAATTCGGCACATACACTTCTTATATCCGATTCCAAAAAATGCTTTTAGATAATAGGTAAAATCCTCTTTCATAGTCCAATAGTCCTAAATGATATATTGGACAACTTGCTCTCCACCTGAATGATCTTGAGGATACTCAGTTCCATAAGGGCCAAAAAAACATGAAGTATTTTTACAGTCTGTTTCATTGCTGCCAAGCTTGAACATCTCACAGATTCCAACTATACCAAAAAGCCAAAAGCAGGGATATTTCGCCACCAAGCAACAGAACTTAAAAGATTGTTACACAAACCCCAGCAATTTCTTAAAAGACAGATTTTAAGAATCATCCATATCCCACATTAAGCAGGATTTCAGGGGCTGGGGCGAGGGTCGGTGGGGAATCCCATTTAGACTCGGTGTGTTTCTAACATTGAACTTTTTTTTAAAGTGTCAGATATTGAGAATGGCAAATGTCAAATGAACTGATGTAGAAATATGTATCCATGCTTTTTCTGACCAGAGCATTCATGCTAGTGGCAGAGACTGTAGGGGTTCTTTTTGTGTGTGTATGGTTGGACTCGATCTCAAAGGTCCTTTCCAACCATGAAGATTCTATTCTATTCTACGCTGATTTTATCAAGAAGTTGCTTGTAGTTTAGACACCATATTATAATGCTTAATGTTTTAACAACTTACTCGTAATAACTCCTTCCTTCACTCAACAGCTATAAGCAGTTATCATATTCATTTTTATTGGAATACGTACTGCAAAAAATAGGAAGTCATTTAGAATGAACTCTCCTAAAGTACACTTTAGAAATCTACACTTAAACTTTTTAAATATTTACATTCCCCTCATTAATCTAATCCATACAGTAAATTTGCAGCTCATAAAAGAAAACAACACATGGAAGCATTACAGGCATCCTGTAGATGTCTGCTTAAAGCTCCACAGCAAACGTCCACAACTCTCTCTAACTGGGCATAGTTGTTAGCATGCTTAAATATCCTGATTAATATAAAACAAAAACCAGAAGTTCTTACTCTACAGTTTCACAGTCATTCAGAAGAAGCCAGATTATGTGAACAGAGTTCATGAAGATGTAAACAGCATAGAAATAAAGGCTCAGGTTTTTTTTCTTTCAACAGTAGAGTTTACTCTGAAGAAATAATTGTACCAAAGCGTACTCAGCAAGTCCACACATCCTATTCAAGGATCTTGACACACTGCAACCTCACGAGATATGAAACGCAAAATGAATTGTGAAGTTTTATTTCAGATTTGTATCATTTCTTATACCCCACAGTTAAGTATGTAGGCACATACCTATATATACAAAATTAAAACAGTTTAAAATATAGAGCATACATATGTGCATACTTCTATATACACATGTTTTCTGAACACTACATAAATCATACATACATAACTAACACATCCTGTTATGCTGTTTGCTGTTCTGCAAGAAGTAACTTGGAGTACAGGGATATATATGATGCTGCTGAAAGAGCTTTATGTATTATATCCTAAAGTGACAGACAAGTAACCCTCCCTCTACACAGAGTGACAGATTTAACAGCTCTTCAAATCATGCCACAAATGTCTCTTGCAAAATTCCCTGTAACTTATTTTTACAAACACCCTTTCCAAATCATGACAACTTTTCTATTTTTAAATAACCACAACATAAACTCATAGATAAAGTCTAACAGGCTCAAACCACAAACTTTAACTTTAGTCAGACAATGTTTTCTTTTTTGATACAACAAATGCCTTTCTCAAGTTTGACATTAGGGTTCTTTTTCCCACCTCTAGTTCTTTTCAAACTGTCTTCTCTTTTTACACTTATTACTTTGACTCACACTCTTCAAACTTGTCAACAAGGTTCACCTGTTCTCTCATTCTGAAGTTTAACAGCCTGGGATTCCAGATTCCTAGTCACCCTCCTCCCTGCCTCAGCTGCAATTATCCAAGGTATCCATACAGCATTCAATATGGGCTTGCCAGCGTGCTACTTAAAACCTGCATTCGTGGAAACGAAACAAGTGTGCCAAGCCTCAAATAAGCTAGCATGTTCTTTAAAATTCAGCATAAAAGGCCTAACAAAACACCACGATTTGTGTTCAGCAAAACAGCCGATTTTGCAAGTCACAACCTCCCACATTTACTGGGCTGTCTGGCAAAGACCACAGGTAGAGTCACCCTGTAGGAGATCAAGGGACAGTTGAAGCTCGTATCCCTGTCTTTGACAATAGCCAACTGCAAGCACCTATGGAAAAGAAAAAAACACATACAACACTGCTCCTGGATAGTCTCCCGGCCTCCAGCAGTAGGTTGCATAAGACCACTTCAATAAGAGACAGCACCTTTCTATTTTATGCACATGTTGGATTTTTTTTTTCTTTCATGAAGCTGTACAATCGTTTGCTGAATCCATCTGAAGGTTTAGCATCTACAACACCCTACAGCTTCTCCCACAGAGAAGCGTCTGGGGATTAGCTAAGTGAAGTTGCTTATTTGATTGGTATCAAAGATGTGAAAAGTCTATATGATTGATTCAAGCACCTATTGCTAGGCTGTGATTCAGTGGACTGCTCTAGAGAATAGCAGAAGAGGAGACACTACTTGACGCAGCTGTCAAACACTACACTTCCTGAGGACAGAAGGGGCTTACCAAGAACACCACATAAATGAGCATGGGAATATCCCCAAGAGGGACGGCTCCAGTGGCTGCCACTGAAGGAGGGCTGCTAGTCTGCAGTCAGCAGCTGTAGAGAGGCCAAGGAATGGTACAAGGTGCCTGAAGAAGAATCTCAGGTGATAAAACGTTTTATTAAATGCCCACATTGCCTCCCACTCTTTTCCATCTCCACTACACCAAATGTTTTCTAGGTAGGTTGAAACTCAGGTGTTGGGATGACCTTCGGAGGTCACTGCATCCATTCTCCTCCCTACAAAAGACCTGGTCCACTATATGTGCTACTATTGTTCCAAATAGTTCTCACAGCTCTCCAGTTAAAGGCACTAATACCATAATACCATAAGAGAAGCTTTTCCTAAAGTCTACTCTGAACCTTTCCTGTTGCTCTTTACTTTTTGTCCCACCCACAGAGAGCACCGAGAACATGATTTTCTCCTCTGCTTTGCAGGAGCTTTTTAGGTACCTAAAAACTGTTCACACGTTCCTCAATTATTTTTCATTCATCTAATCACAGCTCTTCAGCACGTCAGGTCACTTTTTCTAGACTTATCAATCTCCCTGTTCTCTATTGGAACCAACTCCAGCTGGTCCAGAGGCTACTGCAAGTGCAACAACCAAACCCAAAGATTTTTCTCCAGCTGAAAATGCATTTTCCAACTCTGTTACTGTCCTCAAAAGTATCCTGTTAAAACTGATTGCAACTTGTTGGAAGATTATTTTTTCCTGTTAATTTTTGTTTTAATAAATCAAAAGGGCTAAGACATTTGAGAGACTGAGAAACTGCCATTTGAGCACAATCACTAGGAAAGCCAGAGCTAAGTCGAAGATCCCTTTGTACGTATCCTCCTTCCTGTTCTTTTCAGACTGCTCTTTTTCAAGGATACTAGAGGGAAAAAAAAGTCTCCGAGAAGAGCTACACTTGGTTTTATGGTCCTCTCCACATACAGACAAACTGTAAATTCGAGCCAGGCCGAATCTCACTGCTATTGGGTTTTAAAATCTGTCTTTTAAAATTACACTTACACACCATTAAGTAACATTAAACATGCTTCGAATGTCAGGACTTGATTATTTGCCACATTTGCAAAAAAGGGCTATGGACAACAGGCAACTCCACTTGACACTGGCAATTAGCTTGCTATAGAAACAATGCATTTTATCTTCCATTTTCCCATTACTTATTTCACAGTAGGGAAGCTCTCTCCACTAAATGAAGTGCTAGCTACACCACTCAGACACTCTATAGGAGCCAGGCAAGCTATTTGCTGCCTTCTAGTATACCCTTCTTGGAAACAAAAGAAACAAATCATTTCCAGGCAACTAAGTTAAAATGAAGACGAAGAGGAGGCCAAGAATATATGTATAAAGGGAGGAAAGGAAGGCTATTTGAAGCTGGAATTAGACCTCTGAAATTACTTTCCCAAAACATCCTGTCAATCTGACATAGAAAATCTGATACACAAGAAGCGTATGGGAAAATTTACCCTCTAACATTTTTATCAGATATTAAATAACATCATGAATCTTTATTTTCAAAAGCCCTAGGAATAACATCTGTTTCATAAAACATCAAGCTATAATTACATAAAACTAGTAATTTGCGGTCGGCTTTTTAATGCCTAGTGAATGCACAGGAGTACTGGATCATCAATAACTTTTTCCAGTTAAACAGTAAATAATCAAAACAAGGTGACAGTGCCTCTGACAGCTTCTAATCAGCTTTCACACACTTCTCCAAATCTTTAAAAGGCAGAAAAAGAAAACTGAGGCCGCTTTCAAAGTGTGCAATTTGGCCATGAGAAGGTCTATCCAGATACAGATACTGCCTTCGAACTCAAGGGCTGTCACTTCAAGGGAAAAAAAAAAAGACGAAATGATGACTCCACACTGCTCTCAGGCCACTTACTGTTTGGCGACAAAAGACGTACCATCCAGGGTGTTCTTTAAGTAGCACACACGTTGCTTACAATTGAAATATGCTTTGAATGCTCTGAAGCTCTTAGGTTCCCGGTTTTGGTAGCCTTCCAAACAACGCAATTAAAATTGGTAACAATATGATTATGGCTGGCAAACATTCTCTAGCTTCGTAATGACAACTTAAATATAGTCGTCAATCTCCTATGCTGAAGTACCTGAATACTAAAGCAGTTATCAAGTACTCCAGTTTTTGTCTTTTGAGACCTCTGAATCATTTCATTATCTTGGCACCCAGACTTCATAATCAGAGGAATCTTTTATCCTATGAGACAGAAGAGTCAGTTTTCATAAATAGCTTTTCAATCAAAACACTTTTTAAAAAAAGGAGTAATCCTGAAAAGAAATATTCCTATCTGCATTTACTGATGAAAAAAATTTAAATATGAAACCATGTACGTGTCTTTTCCAGGGTTTCTTGGTAAGCTACAGAAAGCGCTTCATTCCCCATCTTCTGGCCTAAGTAGCGTGCCAAACATTACTTCTCATGTATTTTGGATGCGGATGAAAAGAAGGTTCTTCTTTTCTTATCGCCTTTGAACTGATATGGAAAAGTATTTCATTTTATCATTTACTGTGAAAAAATGTTACAAGTAACCATAGTGTTATGCAGAAAAACTCAGAAATTGGGATCTGTCTAGCATGTTCTCAAAGTTTTTCCTTCGATTTCTTCCCCCCCAGGCTTTAAGCTTTCTTTTATGCAGAATATGCTGGCTCTGTCTCTCTGGGTTAGTTGTTTTTCTACTGCTGATAGTCGTATCAGATGTCTTCACATAATAGACTTGCCAAGTGGGACTGAATGTTCCCTTGATTTGGAAATGTCCTGAATGACTAAGACTTCCAGTTTTGCCCATGTAATTAATTTAATTGGAATCAAATATTCTTAGTTATTCACATCATTGAGATGCTTTCAGCTGTACTTCAAAATTAAGATTAAAATGATGTTTATGTTAATGATGAAGTTCAAATACAGTCAAACTTGAAAGGGTGACTAATTGGGTCTCACAAGGAATTTGGATATGCCAACCTTTTTAGGACTTCACCGAGTAGTTCAATAGTAAATACTAGAACAAGATAATAATTTAAGAGCCTTATGCCTGTACGCATAGATTTGTGGAGAAAAGGAAAATGAAATGCTGCAGATAGAATTTCTCCCTGCCTGCGACCACACGCACCTATGAATTTTGAACGTGCTGGACAAAAAACAAAATAATCTTACCCTTCAGCAATTTCTATTTTATATAACTGAAGACCATGAGAGACTGCTCACACAACTTCCGGACATCATTAATGCATTTCCAATACACCAGAAAGCGCACCTCCCTGTCTTATCGAACAAAGCTGTCTGAAAATACTTGAAAGAAAACATTTTTCTGTCTAAAACAGTGATTTAATTGGAGCCTATGATAAAGATGCCAGGGTCAACGACTTGCTAGAAAGCTAACAAAGCCACAAATTGCATATGAATGTTTAATACAAAGATTAAATTCTGCAACTGAGCACCTACTAAACATTCTGGCACTACCTCGTACATTTGTTTTTCCATGAAAAACTTTAGAGTCTTGGTTTTTCCTTTCTATGGAGAGTAAACAATTTTTGCAGCCTAGAGATATTTTTGGGGAATTAATTGTGATTTTCTACTGAGTGAATGGTGTGAACCAGGACTGTTTCTGTAATCTTTCTCCCATCCTCAAAAACATGTGAGGAAAGGAGAGCGGGTTGGTTTTCTTTTTAAAGTGAGGAGCAGCAGAGCACAGCAAAGTAGATGAGATAGGATGCAATTTGAAATCATTATCTTAGATTGCCTTTGCTACTCTCTACAACAGGATGCTTAACGAACCAGAGGAGCTTTGTACACACTACATCCTACCTGCATCTCCAACCAGAGAGCGCCCACCTTCAAGCTAAAGTTTATGGTTACAGTACCAAGCTTCTCAATCGCGTGTGTGAGATACCCACAAAATGCCTTTAGAATTAAGATTTTTGTCCTGTCGAAAAACACAGAGCAAAGAGAAAACAGGATATTGAAATAAACCCTTTTTTCTTTCCTCTATTGATCGGGAAGGGGGAAGAGTCCACGGAGTAAGTATAACAGATACTAAATGCATATAGTGCCAAGATATGTTAATTCATTGATTAATCCTATGTTATAGTCTTTGATGATACCTAACATTAAGAAAGAAGGTGTGTAAAGTAAAAAGTGAAAGCTTTAAGCATGCAAATATCAATATAAATACCCTTCAAATGTCTATTCTTAAACACTAAATACCGGCAAATTGTGACTACTATTTTCCAAAAATGCTCTTTGCAGCCCTCCAGTGGTCAAATACAAAGTAGAACCCAACAAGAAAACAACTCCGATTTGCGTGAACTATCTGCAGCATTTAAAAAAGACATCTCCCACGAACTAAAAACTCGCATGCTTATCCAAAGACAAGATCTATATAAAGAAGATAATGACCTTAAAACACATAAGAAATTAAACAGGAGGATAAGAATTCGCCTCCATCAAAACGTTTCATGGTATATGTTATATCACACAGTTATCTCTCCAGAAAACACTGTATCCCACCAGGACCTCAAGATATACATTGGGTTAGTAACAGAAGCAGCAATTCATTTCCTATAGTTACTTTCTGCTATTCCTACAGGTTAATCTAAACAAAGTTAAGGCAATATTTGCTGGAAAGAAACAGTTTCCTCTCAGAGTTGGGACTCATGCAGTTTGTTTGTTGTTTTTTTTTAAGTAACCAAACAAACACTGAAGTTTTCCCTTCCCTTCTCTCTCACAAGTAAAATAAAAGGTAAAGCCTCATACAAAAGTAAAAAGAATAGAAACTCCTTTTAAATAATATCAAATCAACAGAGGCAAAGTTCTTAAAACTAAGTTCTTCAAACTCGGGGCTAGAAAATCAGACCAGACCTGCAAGAAGACAACGTCAAGGGAAAAGAAAACAGCCGAAGGGAAGAAGACCCTGTGACACGGGGGAGAGCGGAGCCTTTCCGAACGGGCAGCACTTGCTTTAGGAGCCTACGGATTACGGGAGCCAGGCAGGCGAGCACTGCAGAGCACTAAGTTTCAATAAACCTGCGACAACCTGCGCTCCCTCACAAGCGGCGGGGTCAATGAGGGGAAGGAGACGGCGGCCTGGCGATGCTCTGGATGACCTGATGTCACGGCCTCCCAGAAAACTTGGCAGCTACCATTCTCTTCTCCCGTTTCCCTCCTTTCAGCCCTTCCTCACCGGGAAACAGGAGACCCCAACCTACGCGCGATCGGCCGAGCCGCGGCTTCCACCCACCCCGGAATCGCGGAGCGGTTCCGCCGCACCGGGAGCGGCACCTCCCGCTCAGCTCGGCCGCTTCCAGCGCCTCCCAGCCCCCCGCCGCCCACGGGCACG